>RBNI01000160.1:0-39530 GCA_003990745.1 Jimgerdemannia flammicorona | reverse complement strand
CCTCCCCTACCCCTTCCCAATGAAAGACCACTTTGTCTAACACCATCACCACCCTCCCACCACTCTGCTCACAGATCCTCATCACCAAACCATGACGTCATCCCCCCTGAGGACCCCAACCCACCCACCACCCAGTCAGCAGATCCCCCAATAGCCCTTCCCACCTTAACACCTTCTCCCACAGCCCCAGCCGCTGTCCTTTCTCAAATACAAAAAGCCAATGACCTGCCAGGCCTATCCATATTGCTAATACCCACCCTACAGTGAGCCAACTATCACCCACCCCACCCATGAGCCGAGATCTCAAATCTGCCCATCGACCTCCCTCTCCTACCAGCTTACACCCCACACCCAGTCAATCTCCTATCATAGTCCAAAAGTCCCCCAAAACCTCGCACTCTCCTAGCCAATGTTCTGGCATCTATATATGACCCCAAGCTCTCCCAACATTATAACACTCCTCACAGTCAAATTGTCTACCATCTACCAAATGCCCCATATGGAAATTGAGCATGACATTCCTCTACAACATTCTCCACCATATCACCCAGAACTTGCGGGGAAGCCACCTCCGTACCTCTGCACTCCAAGACCAGATACTGGCCCAGTCCCACTCCTCGCCGATCCCTGCCACCTGCCATCCACTTGGCCAAAGATCCTGGCCAAGCCCCTGCTGGCACTCCACTCCCTCCCCAATATCAAACTTAGCAAGTGGAGCACCTCCCAGGAGCAATCTATCTCAATGCCACATATTAGGTCCCCACACTGCCTCTCCCTCATTGCCTTGCCAGCACAGGCCAATTCTGTGTGCTCCATCCGCCACGCCCCACCAGAAGTCCTTAAACCGCAGCTGCTGGATTCTATTCAGCCCTACCAAAGAGAACAGATCTCCAGAGGACCCCCAAGGAGATGTTCACATCTCCCATACCTTCTGCATCAGAGGCACCCAACTTCCACCCTGCAGTTCCACAACTCTTTTCAACCACCAGGCTCGCAAGCAGTGCAGCCTCTTAGGAAAGTCCACTAGTCCAAGACCTCCCCTAACTACCGGTCTCGCAAGAGTATCCCAACTGACCTGGGACCTCCTCCCCACCCAAATCCAATCCCTAGCCATCTTCATCAGCTTCTTCACTACCCATGCTGGGAAGTCAAGGTGATACACTACATACCACAGCTTGGGGAACCAATAAACATTCAGAATTGACACTCACCCTACTAGAGAGATATGGCGACCTCCCCATCCTCGAAGAGCCTCGCTCCAAATGTTCACCCTACTCTCCCACCACCCTCATGGCAAGACAGAGCCATATACAGAGAGGAAGATGCCCAAATACTGCACCACCTCCCCAGTAGGGACAATTGTTCCAATGACATCCCCACCTACTAGTCCATTCCCTAGCACCAGCACTACTGCAGAATAGGTCCACTCTCTCTGTCACCACCTTCCTGATGTCGGCCATCCTACTTTCATCAACATTATACCCCTCATCATCCAGAAGGGCAGCCACCATCACCATCACTAGCTTAGGTCCCTGTATCGTTACATTGAGGAATCTCTTCCAAGCCTCCTGAGATCCCTGAAAAACGTCCACTTCCTTAATGTCTTCCTCTGCCAGCTCCTCAAGTACTGCCTGATACCAGCTCTCTGCCATCATCACCAAGGGCCCAGGAGTCAATGGCCTGGGGGTCCTGCTTAGCTCTTGCAGTTGCTCTCTGTCTGCGGACACATCAGAAGCCACATTCACCAGTTCATCCTCCTCTGCAACTTTCTTCAAGTGAATAACCTTGCCAGCTTCAGGGCACTCCCAATGAACATTCGCTGCCCCAGCCATACAGGTATCCTCCACCTGAGTCTCTGGCACCACTTTATTATCTACCTCAAAACCTTCTCCACCAACCTTCTCCTTATCCACCCACTTTCCTCTCACTAGCACATGTGCTGAGTCCTCTATGCCACCCAGCTGGGAAAAAGACACCTCCACTGCCTCCACTCCTTCCATCTAATTCTTGGCTGCTTCCACTCTTGCCTCCTCTTCCACTGCTACTCCTTGAATGGCTGTCTGCAGATGCTCCCAGTTTCCCTTCCGCTATCTCTTCCACTTGCCATCAGCTTTGATCCAGACCCAATCCTTGGCATACTCCTCCCACTTTCTCTTTCGCAGCTCCTTGGCAGCCTCCCTCTCCTCCAGAGCAATCGCCAACTCTTCCTCCTCCAGTTCTGCTCCCTTCCTCCTCCATACCTTGCACTCTTACCCTCCAATTCTGATCCCCTCAGGCCAGTTGTGGCCCAGCCCAGTAGCCTCCTTGTCTTACAGTCACAGCATCACCTCGCAGTTGCCATTCCTCAATTTGGTACCCTCCCAAAACATGAACCTGAAGTCCACTATCTCACCATATCCACCCAGCACCTCCACCACCATCTCCTTGGTCTCCTGTCTGCCCAATATTGGCAATCC
Organism: Jimgerdemannia flammicorona; assembly: GCA_003990745.1. Classification (NCBI taxonomy): domain Eukaryota; kingdom Fungi; phylum Mucoromycota; class Endogonomycetes; order Endogonales; family Endogonaceae; genus Jimgerdemannia; species Jimgerdemannia flammicorona. The sequence goes on along the minus strand of RBNI01000160.1, from coordinate 37,074 downwards.
TTCTACCACTAGCCAAACAGCATGCAGATCCCACCTCAGACACCTCGCCATTCCAATCCAGATACCCTTGACCACCATCCCTTTCTCCAGCGCCTTCACCATCGCATCCTTCTCTACAAATCCAATCTCCACAGCCTCTGCTGAAGGAATGAACTTCAGGGATTCTGCCCCAGCCACTTCCTCCCCCACCAGTCTCAGCACCTCCTTTGCTGACATCGCTAATCCCAGAAAATTCGCTGAAACTGCCTATGTTAACACCAATTTGTAGAAGAAAGGCCTTACCACCAACTCACCTGTTCTTGCTGCCAGAGTCACCTTTCCCTTGGTCTCTGAAACCCCTGTAGTCATCCCACCAGGTATAGCTGTGCTACTAGCAGTCCTCTCTCCAGCCACCTGTCTAGCCACAGAAGAACCAGTCTCCAGTGTCACACCACCAGACCCCTGTCCCCTGCCAGCCACCTGACCCATCACCTGACTCATCACCTGACCCCTCCCCCTGTCAACACTACACCTCCCCTGTCGAACCCCCATGGGCCTAGCTGCAGTCCTCCTATTCCCAACCACCGTATGCTAGACCTCAAGCCCACTAGTCCTCCCCTGTCCACCAGCCCTTCCAGCAGCCACACCAGCCCCTGCAGCAGCTGTAAAGCTCTTGGGAAGGCCCAGACCAGGCCTCCTCCTCTCCAGATGCTCAGAGCTAGAGGATTCTTGACTAGCCATGTCACCAAAACTTGACAGTTTTCTTCGAAACTTGTTGTGCCTTGTAGGTAGACTCCCACCACATGATGTACACCAGTGTGTTCGAAATAAAAACTTGAAAATGTGTTGTCTTTTGCCGAAAGATGCCTGTGTGGCTTAGCTTGCTTCAAGTGGTTTGAGCAAAAGAAGTCTGCTTTTGGGGCTTGGCAGTAACAGCGAGAATGGTCATGGGGCTTATCTTGAAGCAGGTGGCTGGAGCCACCTTAGTGAAGTTTCTGAAGGGGCTGGAGGGGGTGGAAGTGGGTTTTGAGGAGGCAGGCATGCTGGATGAGACTCTGAAGGCTGGAGTTATAGTTGGAGAGGTGGTGGTCTCTATAGTACATTGTCTGAGGTGGGACCCCCAGAGTGGTACAGCTACTGGTGAAGAGAGTGTCTATGGTGATGACAGTCAAGATGAGGAGGAGGGTTGAGGAGGTGATAGCTGAATATGGCAATGTGGTTGATATTGGTTTTCAGATTTGTGAGGGGACCACCATCAGGACCAGAGATATTGATGTAAGGATTCAACTGGCAGGGAAGGAGGCCACTGGGAAGATGAGTGACTGGCTGGCAGTGATGCTTTGGAGGGCTTTCAGCTGTTGAGTGTCGAGGGTAAAAGAGAGTGAGGAGGAGGAGGAGGATCTACTGAAGGTACCAGAAGAGATGAGTGGAGTGGTTGAGTGGAGGGCAAAGGTCTTGAAGAAATATGAAGAGTCGATACACTTGGAGATTGTAGAGGGGAAGTATATCCACACTGACAAGAGGTAGTGGGAGTGGGCCCAGGGGTATAAGAGGCAGAGGGAGCTCTTGGTAAGTATGAAAGGAGGGGCAAAGAAGAAGGTAGATGGGGCTGAGGAGGCTGGAGGAGTTGAAGCCAGCATCTGGGCTAGTAATAGAGGAGAGGAGGTGGAGGCAAACAAGAAAGGGGCTGGGAAGGTGCCAAGCAAGGACCCCTATGCAGATGGTACATTTGAAGTCTGGGAGCAAAAGTTGGATGGCACCCCCCCATCTCTTATCAGGAGGGGCCCAGTAGGGAAGAGAGGGGCAGCAGAGGATATGCTGATACAGGGGGCCTAGAGAGTATACTTTGGGGTACCCAATGTGGTGAAAGGGGGCCAGGTGGTAGTGGTTGGTGAGGATGAGCTGGTGGATATCCCTGAGGAGGAGTGGGATGAGGCTGCCAGTGTAGAAGCAGATACCACAATGCTGGATACAGAGCAGCCAGGGACTCCTGGAGGGAAGGAGGTGGGAAACCTGCTGTGGATAAGCAAGGTGATGGATAACCTCATGGCTGAGGAGTTGGGAGAAGTGGACCTGTATGTGATGCCTGAGGAGCATTTGGCAAGGATTCAGCATAGCGATGGAGTAGTGAAGGCACTGAAGGTAGAGATTCTTACAATTTTCATGGAGGAGGAGGGGTATGAGGTTGATAAGGTGAGAGAGGTAGAGCTGGCAGTTATTGCTGATGAGCAGACTGCCTATTGCTGGGCAGAGCATCATGGCTTATAGCTCTGGCAGGAGGCCTGTCTGAAGTATTGTGAGGACTTTGAGGAGAAAGAGGATGGGGTGATGGCTGAACTTCTGAGAGGGTTGGTAGCACAGAAAGCTGAAGAGAAGGGACTAGCTGCAGAACATGACTTGGACTTAGCACAGGAGGAGTTGAATGCAGATTTGTAGAGAATGAGATTGATAAATAACATTATTTCTTATAAACAGTACAACTAACATTTTCTCTCTGAATGTGAATGAGTTATGGGGATCTGGGTAGTGTAAGAACATTTTTACTTGGCTCAAAGGATTGGAGGCTGATCTCTTTTTACTATAGGATGTATGGTGTAAGGATGAGGATGATTGGATAGAGTGGACTAGGGAATGGGGTAGAGCTACTGCTTGATTTGGTAAAGTGGCAATTTTGGTGAAGAAGAGTAGAGGAGACTTGGAGGGAATCAGGAGCTGGGGTGATCACTTGGTCTGAAGAGAATGGCATTGACCAGGGTGGGAATTAGTGAGGGTTGGCTTCTGCTACTGCCCTACAGTTAGGGGTGAGAGGATTGTATGGATTAACAGCTCCTTTCTCCACTACCTTACCAGTCACAAGGTTTGGTAGGTGACCTTCCGAGTCCTCTTTCCCCTATTATTACCCCCTCTACCTCAGGTTGGTTTACTGTGCCTGCATGGGCATGGTGAGAGGAGGGCAATGGTGTTGAGTTGCCTCTTTATTGGTGTCAGATCAGTATCTTCTCCACTTTTTCATGGTTTCTGGTGTCTTCGGCTGTGTCTGGAGTGCATCCATTTTGGTGTGGCACCTTCTTCCTTTTGCTGTTGCCAACAAGGTGCTGTCTCAGTGTGTCTCGGGCTATATAGAGAGTCGGCCGACCTTGGGCATCAAGTGCTCAGTGTAGGTTACCTGCAGGTCCTCGGTACCTCTGGTGGGGCCCTCTGGCTTTGGCGAGCTTCCTGGCAAGTGCAGTTCTGGCATAGGTGACTGTTTTTCGAGTGATGTCAGGATGGGAGGGGAGATGGCCATCACAGATAGAAAGAAGGGCAATTATGATAGACCAGTGGGGTGCCAGACTAGGGGTGGTCATCAGGACTGGAGTGGACAATATTTTGGTGAGGCCTTTCAATTGACTGGTGGGAGATGGGGTGGTGCAGGGGCTAGTATCCTGGCTATACCCAACTGGAACCAGGAGCTGATATGGCAATGCGATCGAGGCCTGCAGGCTTAGGGAGTGGGACCTTCCTCATTTAGCAGTACCCAACTGGAACCGGGAGCTGACATGGCAACGTGATCAAGGCCCGCAGGCTCGGGGAGTGGGAGTGGGGTCTTTTCAGGCCCTAGCCCATGTGTAAGTCCTTTGGAGAAGGTACTGCATATAAGTCCTTTACTCTTTTTTTTTTTTTTTTTTTTTTTTTTTTTTTTTTTTTTTTTTTTTTTTTATAGTTACTTGGACTCCATTCCTTTATTAATACCCTTCTATCCCATATAAATACAGTGATCCCACCCCCAATCCGATCCCCCTAGAGGGGCCCCCCCTCCCTACCTCTTCTTGATGAAAGACCACTTTGTCTCGCACCATCGCCACCCTTCCACCACTCTGCTCACAGATCTTTACCACCAGACTGCGACGTCGGCTCCCCTGAGGATCCCAACCCACCCACCATCCTGTCAGCAGATCCCCCAACAGCTCCTCCCATCTTAACACCTTCTCTCGCAGCCCTAACCACTGCCCCTCCTCAAAAACGAAAAGCCAATGACCTGCCATTCCTACCCATACTGCTAGTACCCACCCTATAGTGAGCCAACTATTACCCACCCCACCTACAAGCCGAGATCTCAAGTCCTCCCAGCGACCCTCCTCCCCTACCAGCCTATGTCCTACACCCAGTCTATTCCCTATTGCAGCCCAAAATTCCCCCAAAACCTCACACTCTCCCAGCCAATGTTCTGGCATCTGTATATAGCCCCCAGCCTGTCCAATATTATAACACTCCTCACAATCAAATTGTCCACCATCCACCAAATGCCCTGTATGGAAATTCAGCATGACATTCTTCTGCAACATTCTCCACCATACTACCCAGAACTTGGAGGGAAGCCACCACCATACCTCAGCACTCTAGGACCAGATACCAGCCCAGTCCCACTTCTCACTGATCCCTGCTGTCTGCCAGCCACTCAGCCAAAGGTCCTGGCCAGGCCCCTGCTGATACTCTACTCCTTCCCTAATATCAAACATAGCAAGGGGAGTACCCCCCAGGAGTAGTCTATCCCAACACCACATATTAGGCTCCCACACCTCCTCCCCCTCATTGCCTTGCTAGCGCAGGCCAATTTGGTGTGCTCCATCAGCCACACCCCACTAAAAGCCCTTGAACCACATCCTCCTAGTGCTATTCATCCCCACCAAAGATAGCAGATCCCCAGAGGACCCTCGAGGGGATGTTCGCATCTCCCATACCTTCTTCAACAGAGGTACCCAACTACCACCCTGCAGTTCCACAGCTCTCTTCAATCACCAGGCTCGCAAGTAGTGCAGTTTCTTAGGAAAGTCCACCAGTCCAAGACCCCCCCTTACAACCAGCCTTGCAAGAGTATCCCAACTGACCTGGGATCTCCTTCCCACCCAGATCTAATTCCTAGCCACCTTCATCAGCTTCTTCACCACCCACACTGGGAAATCGAGGTGATATGTCACATACCACAGCTTGGGGAACCAATATACATTTAGGATTGACACCCACCCAGCTAGAGAGATATGGCGGCCTCCCCACCCTCAAAGAGCCTCCCCCCAAATGTTCACCCTGCTCTCCCACCACCCTCTTGGTAGGACAGAGCCATATACAGAAAGGAAGATGCCCAGATACCATATCACCTCACCAGTAGGGATAATTGTTCCAATGATGTCCCCGCCCACTAGCCCATTCCCTAGCACCATTGTCTCACACTTATGCCAGTTGAGCTTTACCCCTGAGTGGGCCTCATACCATTCCACAGTCTCCTGAAGTGCCTCCACATCTGCTACAGACCCAAGTCCAACCACTATATCATCAGCAAAGACCCCCACCTTCTACTCTATACTATATATAGAGAGCTCCGCCACCTTCCGGCGAATCCTATCCATCAATGGCTCCAGCGAAAGGGCATAAAGAATAGGGGACAGAGGGTCCCCCTGAGGAACTCCTCTTCCTAAAGAAAAAGCCCTCCCATGGTGACCATTATATATCAGAGCTGCCCTACTGCTCTCCAGCAGACCTAATATGGAGGCCCTAAACCTTGGGGGAACTCCAATACGGTCCAATACCTTGCCCAGCTACACCTGCCATACACAGTCATAGGCCTTCTCCTGGTCCAAAAAGACCAGCCTTCCATCCAAGCCACAAGCCTGGACCCCCTCAATGATGCCATGAACCCATGCAGTCCCATCTCTTATAAGTCTGCCTCTAACAAAGCCCCGCTGCTCCTCCCCCAGTACCTGTTGGGCAACTTTCTGCAGCCTAGCAACAATCACCTTAGTCACCATCTTCCTATCCATGTCCAGAAGCATGATCGGCCTCCAGTTCTTCCAGTCTTCCCTCCTCCCCTTGTCTTTGTACAATAAGGCCACCAGCCCGAGATCCTGCTCCCCAACCCACTCACCTCTCTGAAGAACATGGTCACAGAGAGCAGCCATCTCACCCAACACTCCGGGGACATTGGCCATCTTCTTCCAGAAGTCCCATGGCAGTCCATCCTCTCCTGGTACTGTCCCAAGTTTAGTTGCTGCCAGGACACTTCAGATCTCCTCTCCCTGCACTGGTAAGATCAAGTCATCTAGTCCAGCTACTTGTGGAGGCCTCCACTCTTCAAGTGTATCTGCAATCCCTGCTTCATCGACCTGTATAAGATTAAGATCTATCAGTATGATATCTATAAGGATCTCAAGGAACAGAAGATCAATGCTACTTTTGGATAACTAGCTGAAGTCCCTGCCTTCAGATAACAGTTGAGAGTAGAACTTGTAACTACTACCAAGAATCAAGAGTACAAGATTGTAGAAGCTTACAATGTATAAGAAGAATCTGAAGACTTAGGTAAAGAATCTGAAGACCAGCACAAGACATCAGCCTATACTCTATGTCAGATAGAAGAATGGATCTTTAATGCTATCATTGATACTAGTGTTGGAGGATGCCTTATAAGCAAAAAGACAATTGACCACCTAGGCTAGAATATTAAAGAGTCTATCAAGATAGTCTATATGATACATGAGCTACCCCCTTAGACAAAATCCAAGAAGTCTCCATCAAGATTGGAGGAGCTATCATTCTAGATGTGATTATTATAAGTACTACCAACTATAATATCCTCATTAGCAATCAATAGCTTCATAAGGCCAAGGCTGTCATTGATCTCAATGCCCAGAAGATATAGATCAACTATAGAGAAAGAAAGATACAAGTCTCTATCAATGTCCACAAAGGAGTACTATCAGACATAGAATAAGGAGATGAGAAAGATACAGAAGTCTTCAAGTACTCAGTATACAAGAATAAGAGCAAGACACCTAAGCTCACAGATGAGCAGTAATATAACAAGATCATCAATGACTATGCTCTTCAAGAAAGATACCCCCATAGTACTAAGATGTACTGCTCTGAACACCTGAATGACTACTGGTCCTATATCAGTGAAGTCAGAAAAATCTATCAGTAAAAGCATAAGCAAGAAGCTGCTGAAGCAAAAAGGAAAGCTGAAGAAGATGACCAACCCCCAGAGCTTCAAGCTGACAGTAATGATAAAGAGAAACAAGAACCAGAAATTACTCTCAAGGTTAAGAAGTTTTATCCTGAAGTCAAGATCCCAGAATATAAGATGAAAGAGTCATAGGAATAGACCTCACCAGCATTCAAGATGCTACCCTTGAACTACAGACCACTACTCTACTTAGCACTGAAATTGGAGTCAAGTTGTCAGAGAACTATGTCAGAATCATTAAGACCAGAAGCAGTCTGGTCAAAAGTGAAATCTCAATTGAAGGAGGAGTAATAGATCCTAATTACACTGACAAAATATTCCTCATAGTCAGGAATCACAATCCCACCACCTCATTCAAAGTTAAGAAGTATAATAGGATTGGCCAGATGTTGATCTATGAAGTTAAGAAGCCTAAGATCACTGAAGCCATCAAACTCATCAAGACCAAGAGAGGAGAATAAGACTTTGGATCTACTAGAAGAGGAGTCTATAATGTCACCAAGATTACTGAACTTGAGTATAAGAAAGATAAGGACCAGAATAAGTACACATATATCATTAGAGAAAACTTTCCCCTGGAAGAACAACTTCTCAAGATCTTATACCAGAATGAAGAAGTTCTTGCCACAGACTTCAGAGATATCTTCAATTAAGAACCCAAGTACTATCAGAAGTTGACACTGGTAATACTAAGCCCATCTATCAGAAAGTCAGATCTATACCACCTGCCTATAGAGAATGGCTACAGGTAGAACTCAAGAAAATGAAAGAAGCTAGAATCATCAAACAAGCTATCAGTCCCTGAGCTTCACCTATTTTCCTCACCCCAAAGAAAGAAAGTAAGTCTGGAGAGTTTGCTCCAAGACTCTGTATTGATTACAGGAAGCTCAATACAATTACCAAGAAGGCTAGGCAGCTCTTGTCAAATATTCAAGAAATTCTTACCACTCTTAGAAGTGAAGCCAAATACTACACCATCTTAGATCTGTTCTCAGGCTTCCATCAGATTGGTCTCACTCAAGATGCTAGTGAGAAATCAGCCTTCATTACACCTGATACCACCTATATCTACCTATGAATACTATTTGGAATATGCAATACTCCAGCAAGTTTTCAGCAAATAATGAACAGAGTCTTCAGTAATGAGATTGGAAAATAGCTCTTTGTCTATGTTAATGATATGATCATCTTCAGTAATAATGCACAGGAATAGGTCAACTATATATAGCTAGTCCTCAAGAAGCTCAAGAAATATGGCCTCTATATCAAGCCTAAGAAATACAAGTTTGTAGCTCAGGAAATTACCTACCTAGAATACCTCATCAATCAGACTGGAATTCACATAGACCCCATAAAGATTGAGACTATTACAGCCTACCCAAGACCCAGAACAACTATAGAAGTCTGTGCCTTCCTTGGACTGGCCTCCTACTATAAAAGATTTATCAAAGAATACTCTAATATTACAGTATCTATCTATGAGCTACTGAAGAAGGAGACCAAATTTAAATAGACTAAGGAATGTCAAGAAACCTTCAATGAACTTAAGACAAGATTGACCCAAATACCTATCCTCAGAAGACCAGATTGGAACCTAGAGTTCATCCTACAGATAGATGTAAGTACTATAGGACTTAGAGCAGTTTTAGCTTAGAAGAAAAATGGACATGAATATATAATCTCCTATATAAGCTAAGATACCCATAGAGCAGAACAGAACTACAAGTTATGTAAGTTCAAATACTTAGCAGTAGTCTGAGCAGTAGACAAGTTCCACTACTACCTAGCTGGAAAATACTTCACTATTCAAACAGACCATTCCACTCTTGCTTAGCTATTTCACACTCTGAACCCCAAAGGAATATATACCAGATAGATCTACAGACTGCAAGAGTATGACTGTACTACTTAAAAAGAACCAATGCTAATACTGATATACTTTCAAGAATTCTCCAAAATATCTCTATCAAAACTATTCAATATAAATAAGAAGCTATACTATGGATTAATCAGCTATCTTAGGCAGTAGAAGATACCCAACCATCTTGAACCCTGGACTATCACCATTATCAACTGGACTTGGAAAAAATTTGAAATAGACAACACTATACTCAGAAAAGGAGAAAAGCTTGTAATATCCAAATACAAGAAGTATCAAGTAATGAAAAAAGTATACAAATAAGGATATCTAGAAGGAATCAATACATATGACAAAGTAAGAAGAACTATGTGGTGGCCTAAGATAGAAGAAGACCTATGCCAATTTGTCAAAGGATGTAATAAGTATCAAAAACAGAAACAAGATCAGTAAGACTAGGCACTCAGGTCATCAAGAATTGAGTCTATCTCCTTCTACTACATTATAATGGATATTATTAGACTGCTACCAGTGATACTATCAGGAAACTGCTACATTATAGTTATTGTAGACCTCTTTACTAAATAGATAAAAGCAGGAGTATTACAAGAAGCCAATGCTCTCTCTATAGCCAACTTTCTGTACTGAGAAATCATCTACCACTACAAGACACCAAGGCAAATCACCACAGACTATGATAAAGAATTTGTAAATGGATTCTATAAGATAATATATCAGAAATACAAGATCCAGCACATCAAGACCACTGCATACCACTCTCAAGAAAATGGACAAATAGAGAGAACCAACAAGACTCTCAAGAACATCCTGGCAAAGATCTCAGACACATATGACAATTGAAATAACTACCTCTCAACTGCTATCTTTATCCTATAAGATATATAGTCACAAAGTACACACTTTACTCCAAGAGAACTGCTCTTCAGAGAAGAAGATTGTGATAAAACCTCAGTTACAAATCTAGATCTAACTTGGAGACAAGTAGACTCAGAAATCCAAAGACTATACTAAATTAGAAAGAAGGCTGAAGATTATATCATTAAGTTACAAGCACTGATAAGAAAAAATGTAGAGAAGGCTAGAACCTATCCAAATCAGAGAAAAGGTCCTACTATATTAAAATATAGTAGAAGTCTCATGGTCACAAAAACTGGAGCCCAAATGAGAAGAACTCTTCTATATATAAGATATCAAAAGAATTACCTTCTGATTTAGAAAACTCTCAGAGACCATACTGTCTACTATAGTATATAGGAACAGACTTTAGAAGTATTATGAACCTATATAAAAGAAGTAAAACATGATGACTGCCTACAAGGTTCTAGTCTGTGAATCATAACAGCATGTTCTGTGACTAGCAGGCAATCTGTCTGGACTATTCTTTAAAGGATATGATATCAGCAACTACTCATCTATGAGACTTTCAAAGCTAGAGGAGTTTGAACTGTCACTAATTGGTCAAGATCAGAATCAGGCCCTTGCTCTATATGAAGAGAGCAACTCTTCACCATCATACCAAAATATATAGAGAAGACATCAGCCCATAAATACTACTTTTCAACCCCCTGCTAGAGGTTATGAGATCAGCAAATTTTTCAGAACTAGACCAATGAATAAGGACATTTAAGAAAATCCTTATTCAGGAGAAAGATGTAATAGTGATCTCAGAATAATGGCATCAGCATAGAAGACAGCCTTTTCTTACAAGCCACCAGATTGGAGTACAGAAAGATCATATGGTATAACTCATCTGGGCTTTAAGATGAGTAATAATGACTAATTATGAGTTATTGTGACCATAAGACAGACATCTTGAGAAATATTAAGAAACTGCAGTAGCAATAATCCAAACAAAGCATACAATAATAGTTCTAAAGACTTACCACAAACAAAATGCCTACTGCTCACCAAACCTCAAGGTCCAGAAACTACCAAGGCCCCTCAGTCTAGAATAGGATGTTCTAAGACATCAGAAGAGCCATAGAGACCTATACAAGAAGGGCTCCTAGTCTCAACCTAGGTACTGGTAACCCTTATCATTATATCCTCTACTGCTATGAAATGGAAATAAGGATTACTATTGCTACTGAATATCTCTGAATATGGCAAGAGTATAAAATAGGAAACTTTCTCTACCAGGAGTTCTCTCAGGCCAGTTCCCAGGAGATTCAAAATACTATCCCTATAGATATATATGAAATAAGAATAGCAAAGAAGATTCATTGGGTCTTCTGGCATATACTATAGTCAATCTCCAATTTGGAGTATACTAGGATCTCAGACTTCAAGAAACTGTCAGCTTACTACACCAATGTACTGGAGACCATGGTGGCTACAGAGACTCAGTCTACTATCACCCTTAATAGTGATAAAGTAAAAGACATCTGGTATCCCATCCTCCAGGACAACCTAGATCAATTCTTGTAATAATTGATCTTAGCATTCCAAGGTCCTAGCATCTAGGTTAGACCTCCTCAAGACTCCACATTTATTTCTTATTGTGTAGAAGAGAATGTTATAGACTGAAAAGCCCCCACTGAATGTGATGATATTATCAGCAATGACATCATCCCATATGATATATGCAAAATATATGAAGTATGTAAAATAGACATAATATTTATAGACCTCATCTTTTTCAAAGATAGCCTATCTCCAACCTCTGGCCTTGATAGTGATAAATATGAAGCTCTCATAGTCCTGAACATTCTGCTTTAAGTTCTTGATAACACCAGATTCTACCAGCATCTTTTTTATGTAACTGTAATTCTTCTGGCATTCTGATCTTGCATAACTCAGAATTCTTCTAATATCTTTTTTCTATACTACTGAAATTCTACTGGCATCCTAAACCTATGTAACTATTTGTACAGACACTTGAACTTATACTTACAATCATAGTTTTCTATGTTCCAGTATTTTATTTGGTTATTGGAATTTATATTTAGCCTTATAACTTAGCAATCATTGAATTATATTTTGTATAAATATCCCTCTTATTTCCTCTGAAATAAAGTTAGTCAAGTTTACTTATCATCAATTCCATATAAGCAATCTAGGAGATAACAAGACAGTTTAAAGATAAGAAGTTTGAGGACTATAAGACCTTAGGAAGATACTCTAATAAGAACTTACTTATAACAAACTTGAGGTTAGTCTAAGAGATATACCTTGGAGAGAATCTGACATATTTGAAGGACTCAGTGACCACTATATGATACTGTCTAAGATATATTACTAATACACATATGTCCCTTACCCAATCCCCCTTAGAAAGTTCCTCTCTCTCTCACTATTACTCCAAAATACTTCCCACTCCTCTACCATCCTAATTCTCTCTCTACTCTTCATATAGATTATCTCTACCAGCCACTGCTAATACTCTCTACCCATATCCCCACCCCTCAACCACTCATTCAACATATCCAACATCAGCCATTCCCATCCAGCCACCCTTCCCCCCAATGGCAGCCTTTAATCCTCCTCAATTACTAAAAGCCAATGTCTAGTCATACTAACCCAAATTACCAGTATCCATTCTAATATTGGCCACTCATCTCCCACCCCCCCCCACCAGCCTCCTCCAGAGATTGCTCTATCTCCCTCCAACTGCCAGCTCTAGTGGGTGCACTCTTAGCCACATCTCAATCTCTCTCCAAAAGTCCCCCATTACCTCACACTCCTCCAGCCAGTATTTAGGAATCTGTATTACTCCTCTCTTCTGCTCAACATCAAGACACTCCTCACACTCCTGAGTGTCCTCCTCCATCAAGTGGCCTGTCTGATAGTTTAACATAATATTGTACTATAGAACTCTCTACCATACTACTCAGAACTTGAGAGGAATCCATTTTGCAGCCCAACTGCCCCACTGCCAAATACTATTCTAGTTCCACTCCTCACTAATCCCCACCCCCTACCATGCCTCTGGCCACAAGTCTCACCCTTGTACTCTATGCTATCTTCTAAGCAGAAATCATCTACCAGTGCCCTGTCCAACAAAAGATGTTCCCACCTCTACATCCAGAGTCTCCAATCCTCTTTTCCCTCATTTCCCCTCTATTGGAGATCAATATGATGTGCTCCATCAATCACTCCTCACTAGAATCTCCTATATCACATTTTCTAACTATCCTCCAAAGCCACCAGAGACAAAAGATCTCCAGTTATACTATGGGGGGAAAAGCAGGCTTTCTATATCCCTTGTATGAGAGAAACCCACTCTCTATCTCTCAACTTACTCACTTACTTCAGCTACCATATCCTCAAGCAGTGAAGATACTTGGGAAAATCTACTAACTCTAGACCTCTTCTGTTTACTGACTAAGTCAATACCTTCTAACTAATCTGACTCCATCACTCTACCCATATTCAGGTCCTGGTTATCTTCAGAAGTTACTTGACTATCTATGCTGGAAAGTTTAAGTGATACTCTAGATACTATAGTTTAGGTAGCCAGTATACATTCATCACTATTACTCTTCTCACCAGAGAAATATATTAACCACTCCACTCCAGAAAGGTACTGCTCCACTCTGTCAACCTCTGCTCCCACCACTTATATGATAACAAGGAGCCATATACTGAGAAATAGATCTCCAAATATCAAATAACCTCTTCTATAGAGACAATTATTCTAATTATATTCCTACCTACTATCCCTCTGCCCAATACCAAGGTCTCACACTTATACCAGTTGAGCTTAGTGCCAGAGCATCCCTCATACTACTCTACCACACCCTTCAGTACTGTAATGTCTGCAACTGACCTAAGTCTAACTACTATATCATTAGCAAATACCCCCACCTTTTAGTTAACCTCTAAAATATTCAATTCTTCCACCTTGTACTATATTCTATCCAGAAGAGGCTCCAGTGACAGTACATACAGTATCAGTGACAGAGGGTTCCCCTGCATTACTCCTCTACCTAGAGGGAATGAATATCCTCTGTACCCATTCACTATGATCACTGCCCAACTTCCTTCCAACAGACTGACCAGGGCTCACCAGACCCTATGAGAGACCCCAATGCACTTCAACACCCTTTCTAACCATACTCACTAGACTCTGTCATAGGCCTTCTCCTGGTCTAGAAAAACCAGTCATCCATCTACCCCAGTAGTATATGCACTCTCAATAATACCATATACTCAGGCTATCTTATCTCTAATCAGATGACCCCCTATAAATCCTCTTTGCTCTACTTCCAGAACCTGTTGAGCTACTTTCTGCAGCCTAACCACTAATACCTTTGTGACCAGCTTATAGTTCATATCCAGAAGCATGATTGGTCTTCAGTTCTTTTACTCCTCCCTCCTCTCTTTATTCTTAAACAGTAAAGTCATAAGACCTAAGCTCTGCCCTCCAATCTATGCTCCAGAGCCTATCACTTCATTGTATATTGCCATCATTTCCTCCAGGGCCAGCTCAACTTCAGCTATCTTCTTTCAGAAATCTTACTGTAAACTATTCTCCCCAGGTACAGTCCTAGAACTTGTTGTCTGCAGTACTTGCTGAATCTCCTCCCTCTGGACAGTAGCACCAAGATCACCTAGGCCTGCTACCAGATCCAGGTACTATTCTTCCAAGTGTCTGTCAATATCTAATACCCCCTTTCCACTATCTTTCTTACTCTATAAGTAACTCTACTACTTGCTCAACTGATCCAGAATCTCCAGCATCTCTACAACCAACTCTCTATCCTCATCCAGTACTCCCTCCCACTGCTGCTGGACTCTCCTTACCTACAACAGATGCGACAAAAACTTGGTAGATTATTCCTCCTCCTCCAGTCTCTGCCACTATAGCCCAGCTACCATACCTTTAATCTATAGGTCCTCCTTCTACCTCAGAATGTCCTTCAGCTCCTCTGCCTCCAGCCTGACCCACCATAGCTGCCAATCTCTCTCTATACCTTCATTCACCAGATCTGTCCAATTCTCCAACACCCTCATCAGCCTCTAAGAGGTCTATCTCAATTTCTGCTTCCTTTGGACCCTCTGCATCCTTCTTGCCTCTCTCCAGTACTGTTGTACCACAGACTTCAATTGCCTCTACTGATCCCTAATCTCCAATCCCACTTCTCTCCAACCACATATCCTAGCACTAATGTCTATCTCTCAAGCCTTCCATAGTGATTTCTTACCTAATAAGGAAGTATTTAGTCACCAGTATCCAGGCCCCTCCCCACTTCCTCCAAAATACCCCCCACTCAATAGACCTCAGTAATCTGACCATAGACACCAAACAGTCTCCCCCAATAGTCTGCAGTCAATATCTAGTCAATTCTTGAGTCTAACTCTACCATCCAGTGGGTAAAGACTCTATAATCCCCCCATCCAAGTCTTCTAGCATCTACTAAAGTACACAGATGTTCAACTTCTTCCTAGGCCTCCATATCCCTACTCCTATCCATTATCTCCCTATCTCCATCAGTTCTATCTATTTTCTCATCATATATTATGTTAAAGTTTCCCCCAAGACAATCAATTTCTACCTCCACTAGTACTCTAGACTCTCACAACCCTCAGATCCATTCCACTCTCTCTCTTCTTTCTGCCAGACAATAACATGACCCAACTACCAAAGGTCTCTAGCCTGATCTCTTCCAGACTCTTCACACTAACCTACTCCCCAATTGTCCAATGTCCCCAATATCTCTCTTGCTCTTTCTAATCAGAATACCCACACATTCACTCCAGACTACCACTCCTCTCTATTTCTTCATCCAATTCTGACTATCTAATTCTCCATTATACCCAACATCCTACAGTAGAAACAAGTCAGCCTCTGTCCCCTTCAGCCATCCAAAAATATTATGCCACCTCACTGCTCCTTATAGCCTATTGTTATTTAGAGATAAGATTTTAGTTATACTATTCATATTGAATAATTTTTGTTAAAGCCCATCTATTCACTCTAATGCTACTAAAATTTCCTGACAATTTATACCATCCACAGCCTCCATCTTTATATGGTACTCTTTATATACCACCTGCCACTTTGCCAGTCCTTTTCTTGGGTCCACATATATATAGCTCTGTCACTTGCAACCATCCATAGTATCTCCTTCCTGACATTATCTACCTGATAGGCCTCTGCCTCCAACAGAGTCACTATTATCTCATCTCTGAGTTTCTATAGCACCTTCTCTCTATATAAGATCTCTCTCCAGTACCTCTCACTTAGTACCCAGAAATCTTCACCTCCCAGCTCCTCTGCTGCTACATTCTCCAGTATCTTCTACAGCTATTTCTCCTTAAGTTCAGTCTCTGCCACTCTCTGAGCCACTCTCTGAACCACTCCCATCCCCCCTTCCACCTGCCTCCTCTCTGCATTTCTTCTTACCAACTTATTCCAGTTCTCCTCTAGAATATCCTGCAATTTATCATCACTTCTGACCCTATCTGGCACTCCATACTGAGGGTCCTCCCTCTCTGTCATCTCTGTATTCTCCACAATAATACTCAATCATGCACTCTCCCTCCCTCTCAGACTTCTCTCTTGTACTGCTTCCTTCTCTCCTGCCCAGACACTTGCCTCAATCTAGCCTCATCAGTGACTTTCCCCCTAGCTGCCCCCCCTCCCAACTTTGCCAGCAGCTCCTTCTGAATATATCTCTCTTGTGTCCTCTCCCAGGCTGCCTGATCTAATTACACCTTCTTGCTATTGACAATCTCTACCACCATCTTGGCCTCATACTCCTTCTAGGCCAATCTCCTTCTCTCTACAGCTTTAGCCAGATCTCCTAGTACCTCCAGCAAGTCCTCCTCCTCTTCCAATATCCTCTTCACTCTTGAGATCTTGCATTCCACAGGGCCTCACTTTAGTACCACTGACCAGTCCCTTGTCTTCTCTATATTCTTCTTGCCTACTAGCTACACCCTGATATCCACATCTCCAGTTCTGAACTCAGTACCCTCCCAGACCCTAAACTCAATATCTACAATCTCTCTATACTTCTTAACCATCCATCAGGTCCCCAGACCTCATGTCCACCCTCTGTCTAGATCTGCTATCAGTTATCATATCTGGATTTTTTTTTCAGATTAGTAGTCTCTCTGCTATCAGCAGTCTCACTCTCCCCAGCCACTACTCCCCCAGCCATGCTATCTTTATTTCTATAAGCCACTCTCTCAGAGCCTACAGCCTTCATCATCTCCTTACCATTCCTCAGCTAGCCCTCCAACCCAATCATTATTGTCAGTTGACCTCCCTTTACCTTATCTGTGAAGCTTGTTCTCTCTGTCTCCTGTCCACCCACACTGCCTCCTTCCCTTCCATGTCCTCTTATTAGCAAGCTCCTTATGCTTTCTCCCAAGCCATAGCTTCTTCCCACATACTGCCAGTCAAATATACTAGAGCTATCCTGCTCAGCATACACTTTGGAATATTCAACAGATGACATATTACTAGTACTTTTTCTTCAAAAATAATGACTTGAGAGTTGCTTGAAGTTTGTATAACCTGAATGTTATTGGAGAAAGGTTTTTTGGATGAGATGTAGTATATCATCTATAGTAACTATACTATTATTCTTAGATACAGGCTTGGTGAGGATCTTGAGGCTTTTAATGAGGTTCTGATTGATGAAGTTCTCTGCAGCTCTACTGTTTATAAGTACTTGAACCTCTTGTCCTTTGACTAGGTCTTTGAAAATAAGCATAGCATAAGCTTAATTTTCAGTAAGACTTGCTATTTGATTAGTGCTACCAAAATATTTTAGTCTTATTTAGTTTTGGAGAGTTCTTAGACTTCTATAATCTTGGATTGACTGGCTTTTTCTAGAATCATTTATATGACTTAGTCTCCTTTCTTAACTGTATAGTCTTGATCCTTCTGGTTGATAAGTAAGACTTAAACTTATCCTCAAAAGTCTGGATCAATAATACCAGTACTTATATCTAAATAATATTTGACACTAAGTTCTAATTGTAGTGCAATTCTAGCATAATGTCCTTCAGGATATTAGACTACAATTTTAGTAGATATCAGAGTTTGGTCCTTGGCTGGAATGGTGACTTGTTTGACAGAATATAGATCAATACTGATAACTTCTTCTGTTTAATATTGAGGGATCTGGACCTTTGGATGAAGCTTCTTAATCTTGAACTTAGGTTGACAGATAGTAGGATTGATAGGTATACCTTTGGACAATACAGTGACTAGTCTAAAAGGTTTGCTAGTCTTCTTAGGACATTTGGTTGTGATATGTCCTGTTTGGCAATAGAAGAAATAGACTCCAGATTTCTTCAGGTGGTCCTTTTCTTCAGAAGTAAGCTTGGTGCTCTTTTTGTTCATAGTGTCCAAATCCATTAGTACTAGGCCAACTGTCCTTGGTTGGTTTCTGTGGCAGTTCTCAAAATGGTTCTTTTTATAGTATTCTGGTTTAAAGCAGTTGTTAAAGATGATGATATCAAATCTATTCACAATTCTCATAGCTTCATCAAGGCTTTGTAACTCTTCTAACTTAACCTTAACTTATATATTTCCCTTTAGACCTCAGACATAGCAGTTTAGCTTTTTATCCTCAGCTATTGCTAGTAGTTTAAGTAAGATTGACAGGAATTATATATTGTAGCTTTGTATAGACTTGAGTTGTTTGATATTTACTAACTTGTCTCTGACTAGCTTGGTAGTATTAGCAGACTTGAACTACTTGTGAAGGGCTCTCTTGAAAACTTTCCAATCTTTGATTCATATATTTGAGTATATAGATATTGTCATAATATAATTATACTACCAAATGGCTGTATTTCCTCAGAGAAGTGTGACAGCAAATTAGACTTACATATCTTTTTTCATTCTTGTGAGCTTGAAGTATTGGTCTAATTAGAAGGTTCATGTATCTATAGATAGTCCTTCTTAGTGACTATTGAAGATATCTAGCTTAAGTAGCTTAAAGCTGACTAGTGCTCTAATAAAATATGATATACTTGCAGTTCTTATTTTCTGCTAGTCTAGTTGTACTTGAAGTACTTAGATTTGATAGGCTATAGAGGTGATCATATCCTCTATATTGATTTGTAGTTCTTCTGCTTCTCTTATAGCAGAGGGGTCTAGCTGATAGGCTGACTCTTTATAGCTCATTTCAGATTCATATAACTAGTTGTGACTAGTTTCCAAATTTGTATAGGGTTTTTTAATAAGGTAAGGTGTAATAATACCACTGCTACCAAGTGTAATAGTTCTAGTTTCTTTAAGAGGAAGTAGCTAAGTCTGGAAGTTCTAGTAAGTCTAAAGTAATGCAAAGAGATACTTAAAGGTTTAAGTATTCTCAAAAGATTTCTAGAAGAAAATATTCTGAGCTTTATTCAAATAGAGAATAAGGATATTTATATATGATCTAAAAGAAAGATCCAAAAAGATCTTAGAAAGAAAGAAGAAAGAGAAATATCAAAAAATAGATTTTTGACAAAGCTGACTAATATAATTCTACAATGTTCTAAAAGGTTCTATAATTATCTAAAATAAGATGCTTAGCATCAAGAAAAGATAAGAATATTCTAATAGTGTCTGGACAGCAAGAGAAGATTTCTTAGCAAGTAAAAGATATCAGAATATAGTATAATATTCAAGAAATGACAAGAAAAGACTAGCTAAAAGACACAAAAATATACTAAGGCTAAATATGACTGCAAAACTATTATACATCACCTGTTTATAGATCTATTTATCCTATATCTCAGCTAGAGCTGAAAGCCTTAAGAGAGACTCTAAAGATACTTCTTGATAAAGAATATATTGAACTCTTATAAAGTATCTATTCTGGTTACAAAAAAGAAAGATAGAATATTAAAAATATATATAGACTACTGTATACTTAATAAGATCACTATATAAGACTAATATTCTCTATTTAGTATAAAGAACTACTCACTCAGTTTTACAAAGCTAAGATTATGACCTTTGGTAATCTTAAAGAAGAATTTTTGCAGATAAGAATGGATCAAAGAGATATAGAGAAAACAGTCTTTAAAATAAGATATAGATATTATTAATTTAAAGTTATACTCTTTAGATTAACTAATACTCTAGTAATATTTTAGACCTTTATAAATAACATCTTTAAGCCACTGTTAGACAAGTGTATACTAGTCTATATAGATGATATTCTCATCTATAATATAACTCAAAAGGGAGTATCTTCAATATCTGAGAGAAGTCTTTACTATACTGAGAAAAAATCAATTATATCTGAAGCTTGAAAAATCTCACTTCTTATAAGAAGAGACATATTATTGGAAAAAGAATAGTTAAAACCTCACTCAGACTAATTAAAGCTATAGAAGATTAGCTCCAATCAGAAAATCTTAAAGGATTATAAGAATTTCTAGGATTATCTAACTTCTTTAGATAATTTATAAAAGAATTCTCTAGAGTAGCAGTCTCTTTAATAGTACTTACTCAAAAATCTATAAATGTTAAAAAACATTAGACTTCTATCCAAATACAAGCCTTTGATTATCTAAAAAGACTTTTTACTAATATACTAATATTGATAATTTCTGATCTAAAAGACTTCTTTAAAGTCACTACTGATGTATCAGATATATATAGTAATTTACTCAAGAAAAACATCCAGTAGCTTACTTTTCTCAAAAGTTAAATAAATTAGAAACAAGATATACTACTTATGAAAATGAATTATTTACTATAGTCAGAAGTCTTAAAGAATAGAGATACTTCCTAATAGGAAAACATTTTTCTATCATTATAGATCATTAATCTCTTATCTATATTTACTACTAATCTACTTTGACTAAAAGATAAGTAAGATAGATAGAAGCTTTAGTAGATTATGACTTCATAGTAGAATACTACTTTGAAAAAACAAATATAATAGCTAATGCTCTCTTAAGAATAGAACTTATAGATTCTTACAAAATCCAATCAATAATTTAAGACTCAAAGAACTGATCAAGAAGATAACTCTCAAAGAAGAGTTAATATACTAAAATGAAACAAGAGTCTTAATTTCTAAAAATCAAAAACTGAGACTTCAAATTATACAAGAATACTATAATTAGTAGATTTGATTCAAACTCTATTTTTTAAAATATAATAACTTAGTAAAAACATATTCAAATTTAACAATCTTTAGCTTGTTAAATTCCTCTATATAGGAGAAATCTAATAAGTTAAAGATTATTAAATTTGGATATATTTGGATTAAGTTATTATATTTCTAAAAATAGGGTTTAAATTTGGACTTTTAATTTAATAATTCAATTTCTATTTGATTCAAACTTAATTTGAACCAATTTGATTTGATTTGAATTGATTCAATTCATTTGAGAGTACTAAGTATAACTAAAAATTCTCATAAACTATAATATATCTTAAAGATAAACTTATGAACATCTTCTTCCTTAATATAGACTTAATAATAACTGGTATAAAGATCTAATTTGGAAAAGACCTTAGTATATAGGAGTCTGTCTAACATTTTATCTATTCTTGATAGTGGATACTAGTTCTTAATTATGTATAATAGTTAATATATATATATTTACAAAGTGTAATTTTTTTTCTTAATAAAAAGAATAGATATAATAGGGTAATTTACTTGTTAAATATATTCTTTGGTAGCTAGGTCTTCTAGTTCCTTTTGAAGAAGCTCTAGTTTAGATTGTAATATAGAATATTATAGCTTATATAGAGGTTCAAAGTCTGAGAGAAGTTCAATTTTATAATCTATATTTTTTTTAGATAGCAGTTCTATAGTCAGATTATTCAGAAAAATGTTCTTGAATTCTTAAACTAGGGGTTAAACTATCTTTGAGAGATTCTTTTCTATTTCTGATTATAATTATTAAGAATACATATTTATACTTTTTGAAAAGCTTTTTGAATTAGATTATAGATATAATTTCTACTAATACTTTTGTAAGCTTCTTTACTTTACTGCAATCTTCTTTCTATTTTTATTTAGTATGAGTTTGTTTTCTCTTCAATCAATATCAGGATTATATAGTACTAATCAGAGTTTTTCCAGAATAATATAGTATTCTTGCAGAGGTATAATAAAGAGATTCAATTTTTCAAAATACTCTTATATTATACAGGGGTAACTTGGCTACCATTTTGTTAACTTAATATTCTTTTTTATCAGCTATGGAAATCTTGAACTTCACTTGTCATAGTAGACTGACAGAGATGATCTTTAGTTTTTTTACTAGCTCTTTACTGATAAAGTTGTCAGATATATTACTATTGATAAGAATATCTATTTCTCATCTTTTGACTTTTTTTTTAAATAGTAGTAGACTGATATTAATAGAATTTATATTTTTCTTATGACTTATACTTCTAGTATTTCTAAATCCTTTAGTATCCTAAGTAGTTTTTTCTAAATTTATAACTTTTTTGATTATTGGTATCTTGGCTTATTTTAAAATTAGTTGTATAATCTAGTCTTACTTCTTAAACTTCAAAGAGTTTGTACTATTATTAATTAAAAGCACTGATATCTTTATAATAATTTGGATCAATTATCTCTATACTCAGATCAATGTAGTATTTAGTACTAAGACCTGATTATGGTATAATTCTTCTATAATACTCTTCAGGTGTATGTATGGCTAGATTAATAGCTATAAGTTATTACTGTTCTGCAGAGATTATTATATCTTAAATGGTTGCTAGATCTAATCAAATTATTTTTGAGATTTTTGCTTCTAATATAATAATATCAGAATGAGTTTTTGGACTATAGATATACTTCTTCAGTTTGGGTAATAGGTATTACTCTTTTCTTCTTAGTAATAGTCAGGGCCTTCTTTGTTTCTATCTTATTCTTGATATTCTTTAAGTATTTGACAGTGATGTATCCTTCTTCTTGATAGTAGAAATAGGTTTTGCTCTTATATAATTTTTCATTTTTCTTTAGTATAAGTCTTGATTTAGTAATAATGTCCAAATCTATTAAGGTAGATCCTACAACCTTTTTGGATTATTTATATTCTTATTGGGACTTCTTAGTTTATTTAAAGAAATAAGTTTTTTTAAAAGATTATATTAAAGTAGTTAGTAATTAATATTACTTCTTTAATAGTATTTGGATCTCATAGTTCTACTTTCTGCTTGATATAATTCTTAAGTTCTCACATATATCTATCAAGCTTTTTAGCTTTACTGATATTATTGACCTTTAAGGTTATACTTATAAAGATAGCAATATAGGCCTTAACTGATCCTATTTATCATAGAGATACTAATTTCTCTCTGATTATCTTTTTTGAGTTAATGGGCTTGAACAATTATATAAGTTGATCTTGAAACTTATCTCAGTCTAGGAGATCTATATTTTTGTCCTTAAATACTTAAAATTTTATTTTCTATCAAATAGCTATATCTTCTCATAGTAGTACTCTTATATAAATAACTAACTTATTATTTGATTTATTTATTATTACTAAGTATTAGTTATATTAAAAAGCTAGGTTTCTATATTATTACTTTCTTCATTGTAGGATTTAGATAGTGGTAACTTGAGATAAGTCTTTTAGACTATAGTAGAGAGGCCTGCTATTGGTCTTTTATCTTTTGAGCCTAATACTTCCTTCATTACTTATATCTTTACTTATATTTCTTAAGAGACAACTCTCTCTAGTAATATTCAGATTATATAACTTTTAGACAATACTTGCAATATCGTTTTTAAAAAAAAGAGACTAACAACATAGTAATCAACAAGTGTTCTGAAGTATATACTGAGTAGAGTAGCTCTAGCATATTTAACTAATAGTATATGGAGAGGGGCCCGGCTTAGGGAGAAGTATGAGGGGTCTGCTGGCAGGAGGATGTATAAGAGGAAAGAGCAGAGGTGGTAGACAGGAGACAGAGAGGATAAGCTTTGTAGATATGGTGAAGGGGAAACAGCTGGCATCTAGGCTAGAGGGCTGGCTGAGGAAGAGCAAAGAGGTAGCGAAGACTGCAGGATGTGGGGGAGTAGTCCTTGGCAGTAAGAGCAGTAGAGCTGGGAGTATAGGGGCTGGAGTGAGCATGATGGCTGATGACAATGAGACTGCTGATCTGGAAAAAAATCCAGATATTACTGCTGATAGCAGAGCTGAAAGAATGGGGCTTAGATAGATGGAAGATCTGGTGGATAGTATAACAGACCTAGCAGTAACCCCATTACTCAAGAAGTTGATCTCAGAGTTTATGATTACTTTGTGCTTTTAGAGCTTGGCAGTGATGGCAAAAATAATACTGAGGCTGATTACTAAGCAGATGACTGGAGTAGTATCCATGAAGTTCCTGAAGGGTTTAGAAGGAGTGGAGGTAGGTTTTGAGGAGGCTGGACCACTGGAGAATATACTGAGGGCTAGACTGACTATTGGAGAGGTGTGTGTACTGATGGTATGCTGCTTGAGATGAGATCCCAGAGTGATACAATTGCTGGTAAAAGAGGTACTTATAGTGACTACTGTAGAGATGAGGAGAAAAGTCAAGGAAGTCATAGCTGAGTATATGGAGGTGGTGGATGTTGAGTTCTAAGTCTAGGAAGGGACCTCATTCTGAATTAGAGATATTGATGTTAGGATCTGGTTGGCAGAGAAGGAGGCTATTGGAAAGACTAGAGACTGGCCTTTGGTAATGGTCTGGGGGGCATTCTTATGCAAAGTGACAAGGGTGAAGGGGAGTGAGGAGGAGGAAGAGGATTTGTTAGAGACACTGGAGGAGCTGAGTAGTACAGTGGAGTGGAGGGTGAAGGCTTGAAAGGTATATGTAGAGTTGATATATTTGAAAAAGTAGATTCAAGTAGATAAGGGGCTATAGGAGAGGTCTCAAGGATGCAAGAGACAGAGAGAGCTGCTGGCAAGTCTGGAGAGTAGAGCAAAGAGGAATGCTAGTGGAATTGAGAATATGAGAGGTGCCAAAGCAAGCATCTGGGCTAAAGAGAGTAGAGAGAATGTGGGGAAGGAGCAAGGAGCAGACAAGGAGGCAACTAGCAATAACCTATATGCAGATGGTACATTTGAGGTCTGGGAGAACTCTCCTACTCTTACTTCTCTTATCAGATAAGGTCCAGCTTCGAGGAGCAGAGTGGCAGAGGCTTTGCTTATACAGGGGGCTCAGTGAGTACACTTTGGAGTTCCTGAGGTAGCAAAAGGGAGACAAGTGATGGTGGCTAATGAGGATGAACTGGTGGATATCTCAGAAGAGGAGTGAGATGAGATAGTGAGTACAGGGGTAGATACAGTGATACTGGGTAGAGGGCAGCCAGTGACTCCTGGGGAGAAGAAGGTGAGAAACCTACTGTGGATATGCCAGATGATGAACAACTTTGCAGCTGAAGAGCTGGAAGAAGTAGACCTGAGAGTGTTGAGTAATGAGCAGTGGGCAAGGATCTTGTATGGCAATAGAGTGGTAGAGGCATTAAAGGCAGAGGTACTTACAGTTTTCCTAGAAAAAGAAGGGTATGAGATTAATAAAGAAAGGGAGGCTGAGCTAGCAGTTGCTGCTGGTGAGCAGGCTACCTTCTGTTGGATGGAGCATTATAGATTGCAGCTATGGCAGGAGGTCTGCCTGGAGTATTATAAGGAGTTTGAGGAAAAGGAGAATAGAGTGATGACTGTACTACTAAATAGATTGGAGGCTATAAGGGTTGAAGAGGAGGTGGTTTCTGCTGAATATGATCTGGACTTGGTATAGGAGGAGATGAATATAGAGCAGTAGAGAATGTACTTAATATTATATATTATTTCTTATGAACAGTATAATTAATATTTTTTTTTTGAATGTAAATAGGCTATGGGGTTTGTTTTAATGTCAGAATATTTTTGTTTAGCTGAAGGAATTGGAAGCCAATCTCTTTCTTTTGTAAGATGTCAGATAAGGATGATTTGGATAGACTGGAATAGATGAAGGAATAGAGAGGTGAGGCAGTTTGGAAGGACAAGATTGGGATTCTGGTCTGGAGAGGTAGAGGGAAGGTACAGGATATGAGGAGTTGGGGAGACAGGTTAGTTTGGGGAGAGTGGATACAAACAGGATGAGAGCCAGTTACAGTGGGATCCTATTACTGTCCTGCTATACAGAGTGAGTGTATAGATTGGATGAAGGGTCTTCAGAAGAGTGGGGCTCTCACAGAGGCTGGAGTAGATATGCTTGGCAGGGACTTCAATATGGTCAGAGATATATTAGTGGATAGAACTAATAGAGAGAGGGGGGCTGAGGGTAGGAGTGGAGGTCTAGAGATATGGAAGAAAGTAGAGAGGCTGAGTGTACTACTAGATATAAGCAGGAGTTTCTGGGGTAATAGGAAGATATATATATACTGATCAAGTAGACTGGAGACAAAGATTGACTGGGTTTTGATGGTGAACTACTAGGGCTTAGATATTTGGAAGTCCCTAGTGATTGAATAGTATCTGTGGTCTGATCATTGGGGGTTACTGGAATAGGGATATTTTGGGGGAAGTAGGGATGGGCCTGGACATTGGCACCTCAATTTCTCTTTGTTGGACAATAAGAGGCTGTGAGATAAGTAGGCTGAGGACATTCAGCAAAGAGTAGAGAGTTGGATATAGGAAGGTGCTCCAGTTGATATCAGGTGAATGAGGTTGAAAGAGACTGCTAGAGGCTATTTGGGTGAGACTGGCAAGATGGCTGGAAGACAGAGGAGGAGGAGAATGATGTGGGCCTCTGCTAGACTGGCTAGGCTTCTGGAAGAATGGGCTGATCTGTTGGCCCTGGAGGGAGTGGAAAACTGGGGATTGCTGTGGACAAAAAAGAAGATTAGAGAGCTGCAACAGGTATTGCAGGAGGAGGAGGAGGCACAAGTGCAGAGTTTGGCAATACAGTTACATTGATAGGGGCTGGAGGAAGAGAAGAGGCCCTCTAAGTTTCTCACAAGAGCTCTTCAGGTGAGAAGAGTTAAGTAGAGGTAGGAGGGGGTATTAGATGCTGATGGTTTACTAGTATATAATATACAAGACATTCTTGGATTATTGAAGAAGAGGTAGAGTGGTTTGTAAAGTGAGAAGGAGGGTAGGGCTGATGCTACTGCTATTGACTGTGCTTTGGAAGATTGGCACTTGCCATAAGTAGAAGGGCTGGGCAGTCTGGTATTGCCAGTACAGAAGGAGAAGATTTATTAGATTCTTACTATAACTATACTAGACATGGAACCAGAGGAGGATGGTCTGCTCTGGGACTTTTGGAAGTAAATAGTGGGAGTCTCCAGAGTGCTGGAAGAGCTGATGGCACTTTGTGACCTAGTACTACAGTCAGAGAGATGGGTGGGTGAGCAGGATCTGGAGCTGGTGGTGCTGCTTTATAAGGATAAAGGTAGGAGAGAGAACTGGAAGAATTGGTAGCCGATCATACTATTAGATATAAATAGAAAGTTGTTTACTAAGATTGTAGTGGTAAGGCTACAGAGGGTGGTCCAGTAGGTCTTGGAGAAGAAGTAGCAGGGCTTTATAGGAGACTGACTCATTAGGGATGATACAGCTTGGGTATATGGTATTATTGAGAGGATATGAGCCTGTAGACTGGATGGATACCTGGTTTTTCTAGATCAGAAGAAGGTATATAACTGTGTTCAGTGGGTCTGATTAGTGAAGATATTGGATAGAATTGGTATTCCTCAGCAGTTCCAAGTAACAATAG
This sequence comes from Jimgerdemannia flammicorona, assembly GCA_003990745.1. Taxonomy (NCBI): domain Eukaryota; kingdom Fungi; phylum Mucoromycota; class Endogonomycetes; order Endogonales; family Endogonaceae; genus Jimgerdemannia; species Jimgerdemannia flammicorona. Next base: position 9,594 of record RBNI01000160.1, on the reverse strand, counting down.
TCAATCTACTAGAAGGGAGTAGAGCTGTGCTCATATGTAATAGGCATTAAGGAGTGGCTTTCCCTCTAAGTAGGGGTGTTCTCCAGAAGGACCCACTGTCTCCCATTCTGTATACTCTTTCATTGGAGCCCTTATTGGATAGGATCCAGTAGAAGATAGTAGGGCTTTTAGTATTTAGTATTAGTGGAAAGTTGGAGCCTTTGCAGATGATATGGTGATTGGTCTGAGATTGATCACTGATGTTGAGAAACTCAAGATGATAGTGGAGTGATATGAGGTGTATTCTGAGACTAAACTCAATTGGTATAAGTATAAGATAATGGTACTAGACAATGGTCTGGTGGAAGGGGATGTCATTGGAACAATTATCTCTACTAGAGAGGCAGTAAGATACTTAGGTATCTATCTTTCAGTGTATGGGTCAGTCTTGCTAAGAACTTAATGAGTATAGTGAGTTGCAATATAGAGAGAGACTCTGTGGAGTTGGAGTGACTGCTACTTGTCTCTGGTGAGATATATGTCTATCTTGAATGTCTACTGGCTTTCAAAGCTGTGGTATTTGGCTTATTATCTGGACTTCCTGGTCTAGGTGATAAAGAGATTGTTGAAACTAGCCAAAGGATGAATCTGGGCTGGGAGAAGAAGTCAGATTAGCTGAGAAATTTTGTCTTTACTAGTAGCTAGAGGGGGTCTTAGACTGGTTGACTTTCTAAAGAAATTGTACTATCTAAGAGCATAGTGGCTGAAGAGAGCAGTGGAGCTGAGAGATGATAGCTGGGTTTTCTTATTGAAGAAGATCTGAGAGATGAGATCCTTACTGAGAAGCTTTATAAGTGATCTACTCTTCTTGGTTGAGCTTTAGAACAATGAGTATATATAGTATAAGGACTTCTGGTGGGGGGTGGTAGATGGGGTACACCACATTGGAATTTACTAGTAAAGAGATAAAGAAGAGTTACCTTAGAGTCCAGTGATATAGAGATGAGATTATATATTGTTAGGGGGTACTCTTTTAATTGATTTCAATATTTATAATAGAGTCAAATGCCAGAGAGAGTTAGGACAGGATCTGTGGCCTGGCAGATAGTAGCTGGTAGGTATTAGAGAGGAGTAGGACTGAAATGGAGTCTGGACTTAGAGTGCTGAGATTAGGCAGTGGTTGTCACTAAAGTATTAGGTGGTCTGGTAGTATATATTATAGAGAAATATCATACTCAACTTTTGCTCAGGCTACCTAATTGTAGGGGATAACTTTGACTATAAGGAGTATTATAATATAGAACAAGAAGGGAGTTTTGTGCAGACACCAGAACATTAGCTAAGAGAGTGTGAGATGCTTGGTGATTTCTATAGTAGTTGGAAATCAATTGAGGTAGTGTATAGGGGGTATAGTGTGAGGGGTCAGTGGGAGGATTTGTGGGATAGATTGGTGGGGGGGGTTAGAAAGGAGTGACTTATTTTAGATTGGATATTAGCTATATGAGTAGGGTTGACAGATCACTGGCTGTTTGTTTTTAAGGAGAGGAGATGTCTAGGCTTGGAAGTATAGCTACTGAGATAAGAAGGGTTAATAGAGGACATCTTGACAGACTAGTGACTTGGTTGGGGTCTATAGAGTAGTCAGCAGCATCATTTGATAGAGAAAATCTATAGGCAGAGTAGGGGGAGAGTTGGGGTAGTGGGTGATAAGGTGATCTTTAAGCATGAAGAGATAGGAGGAGATATCTCTAAGGGGATTGAGTAGTGGGAGAAGATACTGTAACTATATCAATAAATGGCAAAGTCTAAGTAACTATAAATATATATATATATATATATATATTTCTTAATAGACTTATAATAGCTATACTACTTATTCTTAGAGCTAGTGTATATTTTCTATAGAGGCCATAATATTGATAATAAATATATATTATAGAGAACAATTATACTTATTAAAGTATAAGAGTGTTTTACTATAGTTAAGTTAGATGAAATCTGAGACTTAGACTATATATCAGCAAATGTTCAAATAGAAATATATAATTAGATTTAAAGAATAAAATATTAGAAGTTTGAAAATTTAAGTAAATATATAATAACTAACTAGACTAAGCTTTATTGAAGTATTCAGAGAAGATATTTATATATAAGAAATAGAAAGAAGAAGAAATAGATAAAATATTACTAAGCTAAATACTGAGCAATAAGTTATACTTGATAAAACTTAATAGAATATTACAAAGAGTTACTAAGCATTAATTATTAATTTGATGAAATCTTAGCAGAACTATTTAGAAAATATGTTTTTGATAAATAACTAAGTAATTCTATACTATTTTAAGCTATTCTGAAATGTTCTACTGAGTAATATAATATAAAAAGATAATAATTCAGTAAAAAGAAAATAAAATATAGAGAATTATTATAGAATAACAGTGAGATCTCTGAAGAGATAGTCTGTAGAGTGATAGAGAGCTGAAATTAGTGAAAATTGAAAGTAGAGAGTAATACTATATAGAAAAAATATTATCTAGATTCTAAATGATATAATGATAGTTTTTGAAAAAGAATGTGATATTAGAATATAAAATAGATCAGATATATATTGATAGTTATAAGAAGTATGAGTAGTGTAAATAAATCAGTAATAGAGGTTTAGATACTCAAGTATATTTTGGTAGACTATTTTACTGTATAGAAGAATACTGATAGTATTTAGAGATATTTTAGAGTAATGAGGATAAGATAACTAGTGAGACAGTAGAGATAATAATCAGGAGAAGATTGATGAGAATATATAAAAGAAAATATATAGAGTGATATAAGAAGAATTCTTGATATATAGATCCTGATAGCAGTATATTAGAGATGAGTGTTTGATGAAGGATAGTAAATAAGGATAAGAGAGTTAATAGATAGATAGAAATAATTGGTGAGAAAAGTGGTCAAGAGTGATAATATTAGAAGAGATATAGAAGAGCTAGTGCCCTAAAGAGGGTGATAGAAGTGGTACTGGAGAGTTGTGATCAGTTGCTACTTAGAGAAAGAGAGGTCTAGTAGAAAGAAGAGATAAGATAGATGGCAGAAATAGAATAGAGAGGTCAGGGGTCCTAGGACTTCCTGAGTACTGATAGTTAACTCACATCTACTGAGCAAGTTGTGGTATATGAGCTATATGATCTTGTTCTTTACATCCTTCTTCAAGAAAGTGCAAAAGGTGGTTTCTAAGTACTTGTGGCAGGGCAAGCAGGCCCAAATGAAATGGAGTAGCTGGTTTCGACAGTATGTTTATTAGATATGAATGATTCAGTTGGTATGTGCGAAATATGCTTGCATGTGAATGATCTGTGGATTCTACCCAAATGTTCATCATCCAAACCTCCTCCTCCCCACAGGGCATGAATGACATCCTCGCATCTGCTCCTGGCAACTTCGAAATCTTCGCCTCCATCTTCTGGATTGCACGCGTTGCTACCTTGGGCATGGTATGTTATCTCTTCCTCTCTCTGTACACCACCCCATTATCCTCTCTTTTCCCTCCTCCTCCTCCTCCCGCAGTCTTACCACGCGCGTCGGTTTACTGAGAATCGTGCCCGCACCAAAGCCGAGGAGTACTTTCGCCAATGGAACAATGAATTCTTCCTCCTTCACCACCTGTTCGTCGAGTACCACGATGACAAAATGGCGTTCCGTCCTGATCCGTACGTGGTCGGGACCGGGTGCGCGCCCGGACCGATGGGACGCAGTGGGCGTCGCGAATTCCATAGGAGGTTGAACCATCATTATCGGTACCTGGCGGTTGTGAACCCGGATTCCGAGTTTTAGAAGGGAAAGGTGGCTGGGAAGGTGATGGGTGGATACACAGGGTGTAGGATGTGTGGGTTGAGAATATATATTTCAATCTTGTTGTATACATGTCATTTAACTCGATGGACTGGGAAGAGACAGGAATATTTTCCATCTTCCCACCTACGAAATTCCTTGACTTCAGCCACCCACCCAGAGTTATAGAGGTCTCGGACCCTTATCCGGGTCCGTAACTTTACGTGACGACTCCCCTTGAATGTCCTTCGCAGTGAAGACACTCGCATAATGATGGGTCGATGTTCAAGCAGCCGAACGTGTATGATTGTGTATGATTGTGTATGAGTTGCTATTTAGACAACTCATTTTTCATATGATTGACTAATAAATATTATATTAGTATGATGTAATTTTTTTTTTTTATACGGACTCGAGTCCCGCGGAAGGCTAGACTATATAGACCCAAACCCTCACCCCGAACACCACACCCCTGTAACCTAGACCGGCTATTTGTCTAGCAGTTCTACCATGCCTGTTCTCCCTACCACCAGGGGGACACCAACCATACGTCCATGACTGAAGGTGCATGTCCGAACCCCAACATATGTACAAGGCCATGCCAGAATTAAATAGCAAACCCCATCACCCCAAATAGAGTGACAGGCAAAGAAAAAACCCCCCAAAAGATATCAGATGGTCAGTAGAGTCTGGTTCTCTCTGATGGGGTGAGTGAAGGACTTACATGTGGGGTGGGAGGAGACCCACTACTATATTAGTATGATGTAAATGTCTGGACCTTCTATAAGTGAACCTTCTGGGAAGCATTGCATAGTATGGTTACATTACTACATATTTATAAATATATAAATATTGAAAAACAACCGTTTTTAATACCCGATTACCAAACAAACCACAGGCCACGTGCAATGTACCTTTTAGGTTATCCCCACCACCATCACAATATAGAGTTAGTCTGATATCGACCCACACGCCACTTCTTTCTCCCCTTCCCCTCTACCTCCCCCTTTCACTCCACCCTTCCCTTGAAAACCACCATCATGCCCCGCAGCAAGAAGTCCTACCTCCAACCAAAGATCATGTTCGCCCTATCCTCGGCTGGTGCCGGCTCGGCTCTCATGTACCTGCCCATATACTACACAGCTGTTCTTGGCCTGAGGCCAGACCAAATCGGAATTTTCGCTGCACTCTGTAAGCGCGGCAATTAGTAACCTTCTAGCTGAGGATGGTTTGACTTCGCATTCCACTAACTCACTGAAATTGGCTTTTTTCCCCCATAGCACCGTTCATCTCTGCTGTCGCAAGTCCTCTTTGGTCTTCTCTGATCGACAAGACGCAGGCGTATCGTAAAATCATCGGTATTAATTATACTATCGCTACTCTGGTATAGTATTTGCACATAATTTTAGCCTCAACGAACCTGTAATGGATCAGGTTTTATGCATATTGGTTTCTCCTCTAACATCCCCCTCGTGCTTCCTACCAAGTGTGCACTGCTTATTCTGCTCGCTCCCGCTATTCCTTCTGTTGCAACTCCTTCCGACCCCGAATCCACCAATACTACCGCTTCCCCTGTCGTCTTGACCAATGATGCCGATTCTCCGTCGTTCACTCTGACGTTGGTGACGTTTGCGACCATGGGATTTGCCACGTTTGGTGCGCCAGTCCTGGGACCATTGCTTGACGGCGGGGTTTTAAGGATTTTGGGGGAGAGTACGGATCTATATGGTGTGTAAAATCGAGCGATGTGATGGACTCGAGCTTCACATGTTGAGACGGAAGTGCATAGAGAAAAGGAATATGTATATTCGTCACTTGCGCAAGTGTGAAAACCGGTAACACTCATTCAGTTTTTTATTCCTTCACGCTTGATGTAGGTCAACAACGCCTCTGGGCTTCCGTCGGATTTGGTTCTGCAGTCTTGGTGACAGGTTTACTTCTTGACTGGACCGGTAACATGAACGTCATTTTTTACATCTTCGGCGCGACCGCTATAGGATTTATCTTCACCGTGAGCCAAACCGATTTCGATGTCTCTGCCAAGCCACATCGCTTTGGCAGGGAAAAGGAGCCATGTGAGGATGGGGATGAGGAGGAGGAGGAGGACGAGAGGGTATACGTGGATGATGAAGAAGAAAGGTTACGCAATCGGTCAATTTTTGGTATGATATGGGAGAATGTCAAGCCATTTGTGATGCACGGTATGGTTGTTATATTGAGGGACTCTTTGAAATCACTCTCTGTAACAGCGACTGATGTGAGCCGTGGCACGAGCCTGGATACCCGCAGGCGATCAAGCGCAGCACATGCTCAGGAACCTAAGAGCGACGTTACCATCACCCTTCTTTCGGATGATGACCTCGTTCGGATTATACATCACCCGCCTTCTCGCGCCGCAGTTAACCCTTCTTCCGTTTCGACTGAAGATTCGGTGGTTTTGCTCGCGTCCCCATCAAACCCTAGTGGCGAAAAGGAGAAGGACCCAGACTTTCCCGAAAATGCCAAAAGTACTTTGCAAGAGCTCGTTTCGGATCCACAGATGCTTGCATTCCTTGCCATCATGATGTTCATGGGAATTTCTTTCAGCGTTTTCCACAATTTTTTGATGCTTTTTTTGAGAAACGATCTGGGAGCGTCGGATGCAATGCTTGGGTGGATAGGGCCATTGGTGTTGGTGGTCGAAATTCCGTCCTTCTTTTATTCCAAGGAGGTCGGTTTCAATAGTACACTATATCTGCTTCCATCTGCCAACAATAACCTTGGTATTGACTTCGCTGCTTACCCCGCCATTTTCCAAACCAGATAATTGCTCGCATCGGCATCGAACACATGATCATCATCGCCCAGGGCGTAACAATCATGCGAGCGCTCATCTACACTGTGTGTCCAAGCCTTCCAGGAGGTGCTGTGTTGGCATTGTTCATTCAGCTTAGTCATGGTACATACTTCGTATGAAATGCATATGTTGTTTTGAGATAACTCGAATATTACTTGTTTACCGCATATTTTTGTACTTCCTGGGACTATAGCTGAACTGCAAACTCTTTTCACGTCATCATTCTATACTCACCAGGCCTCGCCTTCTCCGCTCTTTGGTCAGCCGCCGTCGTTCACGCCGACGCCATTGCGCCAAAGCATCTCCGCGCAACCTCACAAGGTCTTATGAACGCAGCGTTCAACGGCGTTGGGTCCGGGCTAGGTGCCCTGCTGGGTGGAACAATTTATCAACGGGCTGGATCCGGGGCCATGTTCCTGATGGTTGCCGTGGTGACCACGCTAGGGTTAATCTTGTTTGTGGAGATGAGTACCAAGTACGGCATGGTGTGCTGGGTTGTAAAGCGGGCGGGAGTTCGAGTTGGGCTGAGAGCGAGAGGAACCTCTAGAGGGGTTTATGAAGAAGTTAGAGTGAGCGAGTTGTAAGTGGGGCACTAGCATGATCACGGACATTCCATTATAGAGTTATTCATGAATTCCGATTTGGTTAGATTTATATTTTGTTGCCTTTTCCACTTTTCATTTCCTTGATCTTCCTCACAATAGGTCGAGAGAGAATGGACCATTATATCCGGTGTGTTCGTTGACGAATACTTTCATGGTTGTTCTGGAAACGGAATATATTAACGTTGACGACGCCATTTTCGTTCGCCACTCGATGTGGGTTGTGTACAGTTTTCAGATGCTAAATAATAAATAACTAATCCTTCACTCGATTGGCGGACGTCACGAAATCTGAAAAAGGTGTCGACGTAATTCAATCCAACGCATGTGCAAAGACTCTGATTGTTTATCGTCCTTCACAGCTGCCGGAGTTCTTGTTACGGCCGTTTCCAGAGTCAAATAAACCGCGTTCTATATTTCCCCACTATCCCGCTCTATTATTATCTTCCGAACTCCCTTTGTCTTCGGCGTGACCGCTCCTTTCCTCCACCACACAAGAACGCGTGAACTCCTGTCGAAGAGGTGTATCCAAACATCCGGCAAGGCCCAGGTAACGTATTTGCTGCCAAACATCACCGAACGCGAGGGCGTCATCACAACGAGCATTAGATTGTCGCTATTATATTTGTGGGTACGTGTGCAGTTATGGCACAGGAGGATTGGGAGATTGTTGCTGGACATGGGGAAACTATGCTGGATTCATGCCAAATGGCGGAATGGGTCGCGGACGATTTGTTAATAACCGGGTGACTTAGAAGCTCTGGGTGATTGTGGTGTTGCGCATGACTATAAGAAAGACATGGACAGTGTGTGACGCATCTGGATGAATGCATATATATATGTGTGAACTCGTCTCGATACAGGGCGAAAGTGTCCAAGGCAGGGACGGTTTGGTTTGGGGGCTCTCGGGATGGTTCCGTCGTGGATACCTGTTCCTCTACCTATCATGTCATCAGTTGTTTCTAACAGTCGTTTATCGTCTCCATGCTTTCTCTTGCTGCCTTATCACATTTGCTTCGACGGTCCTGCTCTCTGGTGCATCCCTTTCAAACAAATCATCATGCCGATTTAAAGAAGTGGCGCATCTCTCGTCAAGATATTTTTGTCGTTCTTCTACCAAAGACGTTGGTTATCATGGACGACCCTTCGGCGCAAGGGCACGCTCTCAATGGCAACAGCGTAACTCATCATGTCTTTTTGGAAGTTAATGGTGACAATATCAGCAATAACGGGATGGAAACCAAGGACGGGATGTCGCCAGACCTAATATCTCCTGCGGGGCAATCTTTACCTGCTTCGACTTGGGCATCCGGCGGTGATTTTTGTGCATCAGAGGCGTTTTTAGCTCAAGTCTCCAATGAACGCAAGGAAGTACATGGCCAAAAATTAAACTTGCCCAAGGTGTCCGAGAAACCGGGATCCGTGCGTCGAGTCGAACAACAGGTGAAGGAGGAAGTTTTCGCCGGTACTTTAGCAGCGTCCTCAACGCGGCGCGGATCTCCACGTCTAATGATGACAAAGACTGTGCCTCTAGTTGCGGAATTTACGCCGGCACCTCCTAAAGAAGCTGTATCTTCGCCTGCGTCGACAAAAACATTGGTGGCTGCTCTCTCGCCTCCACTAAATCAAGCGCTCACGCCAGCTTCAAAGCAGTTCAATATGACTTTTGCTCCGCAGTCTTCAAGTCGAACATTTAAACGCACAGGTCGCGCGCGATCGACCGAATCGCCAAGGGCGATGTCCCCTGAGGAAAGGGGAATTCAAGACATCCCGTCAATTAGTGGAAATGTACACAAGAGGTCGGCGAAAGAGGTTGATGATGATGATGGCGAGTACAGTGAAAGAGAAAGTACACCCAGTAGCAAGAGAGCGAAAACATCGAAAAGCAGGTAAATGTTAACTTTTTTTGAAATCCTTGCCACATGGATCTTGATTTTAATTTAGCATATATATCATTTACTTGCTCGTACTATGTCGTGGGCATCATTAAAGCATGTCAAAAGAGCAGGAGCGTCGTGCTTCCAAACGTATTTCCACTGGAATCATTGTCATCTCTCAAGACGAATCGACTAAGGTAATACCCGTCGGATAGTTGAAGCTTTTTGTTGACCAGAGATCCCGAAACACAATCTGATTTATTTGCATGTATTCAAAATTACTGGTATTTCGAATCGTAGACGAACAACGACTACTGCGATACGTGCAAAGGCCTTGGTCGATTTCTGTGCTGTGACTCTTGCCCACGCGCTTTTCACTTTTCGTGTGTCGAGCCGCCAATTGACATAGGAGATCTTGAGAAAATGGAGAATTGGTACTGTAACGTGTGCCGATGCGAGAAGGTATTTTTTTTTT
>RBNI01000159.1:0-39530 GCA_003990745.1 Jimgerdemannia flammicorona | reverse complement strand
ATCTTGACTATTATACCGCTAAACACCAAGAACATTTTGTTGCTTTTAACAAAGTAACTGGGGGCTCAAGCCAAACTACATCAACCCCCAACCTTGTAATTTGCCTCCATTGAGCCGGCACGTTACACTAGTGTCAAACTCAATTATGAGAATGCCCCCCAGTAACACTCAGTCCCATCTCCATATTGCTGGGTCCCAAGCTGCCTCCCCTTTATTTCCCTGCCACTTAATTTCAATGTAGTGTGCCCCCTCTGCCACTCCCCATCAGAAGCCTTTATATCACAATTGTTCAGTATTCTGAAGGCCCACAAGTGCTAGGAGATCACCAGTTGAACCCCTCGGAGAGGACCTCATCTTCCAGACTTTCTACAGTAGGGAGACCCAACCATCCCCTCTCAACTCCACTGCTCTCTTCAGCCACCATGCTCTCAAGCAGTGCAGCCTCTTAGGAAAGTCCACCAGCCCAAGTCCCCCACTTGCCACCAGTAAGGACAAGATCTCCCAGCTGATCTGACTCTACCTTCCAGCCCAGATCGACCCATTGGCCAGCTTCATCAATTGCTTCACCACCCAAGCTGGGAAGTCTAGAAGATAAGCCAGATATCACAACTTTGGCAGCCAATAGATGTTCAGAATCGAAATGCATCCTGCCAGAGACAATTGGTAGCCCCCTCAGCTCTGCAGGGCCTTCTCCCAGATACCAACCCACTGCTCCCACCAAAGTCTGGGCAGAACTGATCCATATACTGACAGATAAATACCCAAGTACTGTACTGCCTCACAAGCAGGAACAATGGTACCAATAATCTCCCCTCCCACCAGACCATTGCCTAACACCATTGTTTCGCACTTATGCCAATTAAGCTTAGCCCCAGAGTTTGCCTCATACCACTCCACTGTCTCCTTGAGCTTCTCCACATCTACAATTTATCTCAGACTGACCACCATGTCATCTGCAAATACCCCTACTTTCCACCCAATGCCAAAGATAGAGAGCCCCACTATCTTCTGCCTGATTCTGTCTATAAAGGGCTCCAGAGAAAGAGTGTACAAGATGGGGGCAGTGGGTCCCCCTTGGGCACCCCCCTACCCAGGGGAAATACTACCCTCTGTATCTATTACACATGAGCACAGCTCTACTTCCTTCCAGTAGGCTGACCATAGCTGTTCTAAACTGGTGCAGGACCCCAATCCTATCCAATACTTTTGCCAGCCAGACCCATTGCACTTGGTCATAAGCCTTCTCCTGGTCTAGAAAGACCAGATGCCCATCTAATCCACTGGCTTGTACCCCTTCAATAACTCCATGAACTCATGCTGTGCTATCTCTGATGAGCCAGCCTCCCTCAAAGCCCCTCTGCTCATCACCCAAGACTTGCTGGGCCACCTTTTGCAACCTTGTGACCACCACCTTGGTAACCAACTTTCTTTCCATATCCAGTAGCATAATTGATCTCCAGTTCTTCCAGTCCTCTCACCTTCCTTTGTTCTTATAAAGCAATATCACTAGCCCCAGATCCTTGTCTCCCACCCATCTCCCCGTCTGTAGAATCCAATCACACAGTGCTGTCATCTCTCTCAGTACTCCTGGGACTCCCACTATCTTTTTCCAAAAGTCCCAGGGCAGATCATCCTCCCCAGGTGCCATACTCAAGGTTGTCACAGCAAGAACCTGGCAGATCTCCTCCTCTTGCACCAGCAGTACTAAGTCACCCAGCCCATCTGCTTGGGAAGGGTGCCAATCCTCCAACGCTCAGTCAATGTCCTCAGTATCTGCCCCACCCTCCTCCTCACTCTACAATCCACTCCAATGCTCCTTTAATGATCCAAGAATGTCTTGTACACTATGCACCAATATACTATCAGCATCAAGTACCCCCTCCCACCTTTGTTGCACCCTTTTCACCTGAAGGGCTCTTGTGAGAAACTTTGAGGGCTGCTCTCCTTCCTCCAACCCCTGCCAATGAAGCCGCGCTGCCAGACCCTGGACCCTTGCCTCTTCCTCATTTCGCAGCACCTGTTGTAGTTCAACCACCTCCATTCTTACCCTTATCAATCTCCAGTCCTCCTCTCCCTCCAATGTCACCAGTCTTGCCCAGTCCTCCAAGAGTCTAGACAGTCTACTGGAAGCCCACCGCACTTGCTGCCTTCTCTGTTTCCCAGCTTCCTTACCAGCCTCACTCCAGGAGGTCCTGGCCATCTCCTTCATCCTCATTCACCGAATAGCAACTGGGGCACCTTCCTTCCTCCAGCACTCCACTCACAGTTGAATGTCTTCAGCCCACTCATCTTACCAGATCTTATCATCTAGTAAGGAGGAATTGAGACACCAATGTCCAGGCCCATCCCCACTCCCCCCAAAATGTCCCTGCCCTAAAAGCCCCCAATGATCTGACCAAGGACACCATTCCACCTCCAGTGATGTCCAAACATCCAAGCCCCTGCAGCAAGCTGTCAGAATCCAATCAATCCTCATCCCCAGGCCTCCGGCCCAGTCGTGTACACCCTCCTATCCCCCCAACATTCTCTACCTGCATCCACCAGAGCACTCAGTCTTTCCACTTCCTCCCATGCTGCCAGTCCTCCACTCTGACCCTCAGCTCCTCGTCCTCCATCAGTTCTATCCCTCAACATGTCTCAGACCATATTGAAGTCCCCCCTGAGCATATCCACCCCAACCTCTACAAGAATTCCACTCTCCTGTAGGCCCTTCACCCAATTCACATGCTCACTCCATACTGCAGGGAAGTAACAGGAGCCCACTGTGACTGGCTCCCAACCTGTGCATATCCACTCTCTCCAGACCAATCTATCCCCCCAGCTCTGCATATCCCTTATCTCCCCTCTGCCTTTCCACACCAGAATCCCAACCTTGCCCTTCCAGACTGCCTCACCTCCCCACTCCTTTGTCCATTTCAGTCTATCCAAGTCATCCTCACACCTGACATCCTGCAAGAGGAAGAGATCAGCCTCCAATCTCTTCAGCCAAGTAAAAATGTTCTTACATCAATAAGCACTCTGTAACCCATTCACATTCGAAGAAAAAATATTGGTTGTACTATTCATAGTGAAAAATAGTATATTATCAAACTTTCTCTACTGCTCCATATTCATCTCCTCCTGCACCAAGTCCAGATTATGTTCCATGGTCACTGCCTCCTCTTCAGCCCTCTGAGCCTCCAGTCCAGCCAACAGCTCATTCATCTCCCCATCTGCCTTCTCCTCGAATTCCTTATAGTACTCCAGGCAGGATTCCTGCCAGAGCTGCAGTCCATGATACTTGGTCCAGCAGTATTCAGCCCTCTCTCCTGCGACTCCTGCCATCTCTGCCTCCCACTCCTTATCTACCTTATAGCCCTCCTCCTCCAGATATACCGCAAGAATTTCTGCCTTCAATGCCATCACCACCCCCTCCCCCTGCAGGATCCTCATCCAGTACTCATCACTCAAATCCACCTCTCTCAGCTCCTCGGCCACCAGGTTGTTCATCATCCTGCACATCCAAAGTAGGTTCCCCACCTCTTCCTCCAGGGGTCACTGGCCTCCCACCATCCAGTATTGTGGTATCAGCCCCAGCACTCACAGCCTCGTCCCACTCCTCTGGGACATCCACCAGTTCCTCATCACCAACTGCCACTACTTGTCCCCCTTTCACTACCTCCAGGACTCCAAATTGCACTCACTGGGCTCCCCGCATTGGCACATCCTCCACCACCCTGCTTCAAGAAGCTGGGCCCGACCTGATAAGGGAAGTAGGGGTAGGGGAGTCCTCCCATATCTCATCTCAAACCTCCAGTGTACCATCCACATATGAGTCCTCACCAGTTGCCTCCCTGTTCTCACCAGTCCCCTTCCCAGCACTCCCACTTCTCTTGCCTGCCCAGTCACTCGCTTTGGCCCCCCCTATGTCCACCATTCTGCTTGTATCCTTCTGAGGCCCACCCTTCATCTTCACCAGCAGTTCTCTGTCTCTTATGTCCCTGATCTTGTTCCCACTGCTCCTTGCTCACACAAATCTGCTTCCCATCCACCACCTCCAAGTGCATCACCTCCTCAAAGGCCTCCAAGCCTTCACCTGCCATTCCACTGCACCACTCAACTCTTCCAGTGCTTCCAATAGGTCCTCTTCCTTCTTCTTACTCCTCTTCACCCTCACCACCTTGCACATGATTGCCCCCCAGACCATACTAGAAGGCCAGTCCCTTGCCTTCCTGGTGGCCTCCTTTCCTGTCAGCTGAATCCTCACATCCACATCTCTAGTCCTGAGCAAGGTCCCCTCATCATCCCTGAATCCAATATCCACCACCTCTCCATACTCTGCCATGACCTCCTCAACTCTCTTTCTTGTCTCTATTGCCATCACTGTGGGCACCCCTTTCACCAGCAGTTGGACCACTCTGGGATCCCATTTCAGGTATCATGCCATCAGAACACGCACCTCCCCAACTATCAATCCAACCTTCAATGCTTCCTCCAAAGGCTCAGCCTCCTCAAAGCCCACCTCCACTCCCTCCAGTCCCTTCAAAAACTTTATGGATGCTGCTCCAGCCACCTGCTTAGCAATCAGCCCCAGTACCATTTTCACCATCACTGCTAGGCCCCAGAAGCACAGTGTCACTGCGAACATCGAGATTGATTTCTTGAGTAACAGTGCCACTGTCAGGCCCATCACACCATCTGCCAAATCTCCTTGTCTCCCAGGCCCCAGTCGCTCAGCTGCACCATCCACAGTCATATCTGGATTTTTTTCCAGATTAGCAGTCCTGTTTTCATCAGCCATCACACCCCCCCCAGCCACTACACCTCCAGCCCCACTGCCCCCTCTGCTAAGGGCTACTCCCCCATATACTGTCACCTTCTCCGTTTCCTTGCCTTTCCTCAACCAACCCTCCAGCCCTATCATCTGCCTTCTCCCCTTCACCATCTCAGCAAAGCTCGCTCTCCCAGATCCCTGTCCTCCACTACCGCCTTCTTCCCTATCTCATCCACCTGCCAGCAGTCCCCTCATACCTCCCCCCAGGCCAGGGCCTCTTCCCATGTGCTGCCAGTCAAACGTGCTTGGGCCACCCTGCCCAGTACACACATCAGATTACCTGTCAATCGCCATGTTGCTAGTCTCTTTTCTCCAAAATGATATTATAGTTACTTTCCAAAAGTTGTATAACCCGAGAGGTACCAGAGAGAGATGTCGATCTTCTTTGCCACCATCTTAGTTACCAACTTTCTGTCCTTGTCTAGCAGCATAATCAGCCACCAGTTCTTCCAGTCCTCTCTCCTTCTCTTGTTCTTGTAAAGCAATGTCACCAGTCTCAGATCCTGCTCCCCCACCCATCTCCCTGACTATAGTATAAAATCACACAATGCCATCATCTCCCCCAGTACTCCTGGGACTCTCACCATCTTCTTCCAGAAGTCCTAGGGCAGACAATCCTCCCCAGGTGCCATATCTGGCATTGTCACAGCAATAACCTGGAGGATCTCTTCCTCTTGTACTGGCCATACCAAGTCACCCAGCCTGTCTGCCTATGGAGTGCCAATCCTCTAATATCCAGTCAATAGTAGCAGCATCAGCCCCACCCCCTCTTCACTCCATAATCCACTCTATCACTCCTTTAATGATCCAAGAATGTCTTGTATACTATGCACCAGTATACCATCAGAGTTAAGTACCCCCTCCCATCTTTGCTGTATCCTTCTCACAAGAATGGCCCTCATGAGATACTTTGAGAGCCTCTCCCCTTCCTCCAAACTCTACCAATAAAGCTGTGCCACCAAGCTCGGCACCCTTGCCTCTTCCTCTTCCTACAACACCTGTTGTAATTCTCCAACCTCCATTTTTGCTGTCATCAATCTCCAATCCTCTCCCCCCTCCAACATTACTAGCCCTACCCAATCCTCCAAGAGCCTAGTCAGTCTAACAGAAGCCCATCTCACCTGTCACCTACTCTGCTTCCCAGCCTTCTTGCCAGCCTCACTCCAGTAGGTTCTGGTCATCTCTTTCATCCTCATTTACTGAACACCAACTGGGGCACCTTCCTGTCTCCAATACTCTACCCTTAGTTGAATGTCTGCAGCCCACTCATCCCACCAGATCTTATCATCTAATAAGGAGGAATTGAGGCACCAATGTCCAGACCCATCCCCACTCCCTCCAAAATACCCCTGTCCTAAAAGTCCCCAATGATTTGACCAAGGACACCATTCCACCTCCAGTGACTTCCAAACATCTAAGCCCCAGCAGCTGGCTGTTAGAATCAAATCAATTCTCATCCCCAAGCTCCCTGTCCAATGTGTGTATACCCTTCTATCCCCCCAGCACTCCCTACCCACATCCACCAGAGCACTCAGCCTTTCCACTTCCTCCCATACTACCAGTCCTCCACTCCAACCCTCAGCTCCCTGTCCTCTATCTGTTCTATCCAACAGTACATCTCAAACCATATTGTAGTCTCCACCAAGCATATCCACTCCAGTCTCTGCAAGGATCCCACTCTCCTGAAGGCCCTTCACCCAATCCACATACTCACCCTGAACAGCAGGGCAGTAACAGGAGCCCACTGTGACTGGCTCCCATCCTGTATGTATCTACTCACCCCAGACTAATCTATCCCCCCAGCTCTGTATATCTCTTATCTCCCCTCTGCCTTTCCATACCAGAATCTCAACCTTTCCCTTCCAAACTGCCTCACCTCCCCATTCCTTCGTCCATTCTAGTCTATTGAAATCATCTTCACACCTGACATTCTGCAAGAGGAAGCGATTGGCCTCCAATCCCTTCAGTCAAGTAAAAATGTTTCTACATCAATAAGCACCCCATAACCAATTCATGTTCAAAGAAAAAATGTTGGTTCTACTATTCATAATGAAGTATGGTGTGTTTATCCAGTCCATCTCTACTGCTCCATGTTTATCTCTTCCTGCACTATGTTCAGATTATGTTCTGCAGTCCCCACCTTCTCTGCAGCCCTCTGAGCCTCCAATCCAGCCAACAGCTCATTCATCTCCCCATCTGCCTTCTTCTCAAACTCCTCTTGGTACTCCAGGCAGACCTCCTACCAGAGCTGCAATCCATATCACTTGGCCCAACAGTATTTGGCCCTCTCACTGGCAACCCCTGCTAGCTCCACCTCCTGCTCCTTATCCAACTCATACTCTTCCTCCTTCAGATATACCACAAGGATCTCTGCCTTCATATCAACTCCACACCATCTCTCTGCAGGATCCACACCTAATGCTCATCACTCATCACTCTCAAGTCCACCTCCCCCAACTCTTCAGCCACCAGGTTATTCATCATCCTATATATCCAAAGTAGGTTTCCTACCTCCTTCCCCCCAAGAGTCACTGGTCTCCCTCCATCCAATATTGTGATATCAGCCCTGACACTCGCAGCCTCATCCCATACCTCCAGGACATCCACCAGTTCCTCCTCTCCAACCGCCACCACCTGTCCCCCATTTGCCACCTCCAAAACTCCAAATTGCACTGCTGGACTCCCTTCATCAGCACATCCTCTCCCACCCTGCTCTGGGAGGCCAGAACTCACCTGATAAAAGGAGTAGGGATAGGTAATCTCTCCCAGTCCTCTTCCCAGACCTCAAGCATACCATCAGCATATGGGTTATTGCCAGCTGCTTTCCTGTCCTCTCCTGTTCCCTTTCCTACACTCCCACCATCCTTGCTGGCCCAGACACTTGCTTTGGTACCCCCTGTTTCTATCCTTCCATCTGTCTCCTTCTATAGTCGACTTTTCATCTTAGCCAGTAGCTCCTTCTGATACTTATGTCCCTGAGCTTTTTTCCATTAGCCTATGTCTACTTGAATCTGCTTTCCATCCACTACCTCCAAGTGTGTTGACTCCACAAAAGCCTTCCAAGCCTTCACCCACTGCTCCACTGCTCCACCCAGCTCTTCCAGTACCTCCAGCAAGTCCTCTTCCTCCTCCTCACTCCCCTTCACTCTTGTCACCTTATACAGAATTGCCCCCCAGACCATCTCCAAAGGCCAGTCCCTTGCCTTCCCAGTAGCTTCTTTCCCTGACAGCTGAATCCTCACATCCACATCTCTAGTCCTGAGCGAGGTCTCTTTCCAGTCTCTGAACTCAATATCCACCACCTCTCACTGCCAGGCCCTGGAAGCACAATGTCACTATGAATGCTGAGATTGATTTCTTGAGTAATGGAGCCACTGCCAGGCCCATCACACCATCTGCCAAATCTCCTTGCCTTCCAAGCCTCAGTTGCTCAGCCACACCATCAGTAGTCACCTCTGGATTTTTTTCCAGATTAGCAGTCCTGTTGCCATCAACCATCACACTCCCCCCAGCCACTACTCCCCCAGCTCTGCTGCCCTCACCACTAAGAGCTGCTCCCCCTTGAACTGCTGTCTTCTCCATCTCCTTGCCTTTCCTCAGCCAACCCTCCAACCCAGATATCTGCTTCCTCCCCTTCACCATCTCCACAAAGCTCGCCCTCTCAGACCCTTGTCCTTCACTGCTGCCTCCTCTCCCTTCTCATCCTCCTGCCAACAGCCCCCTCATGCCTCCCCCCAGGCCAGGACCTCTCTCCACCTGCTGTCAGTCAAATGTACTAGGGCTGCCCTGCCTAGTATGCACTCCAGATTACTTGTTGTTTACCATTGCCTTAGTATACTTCTCCAATAAATGACTTGAAAGTATATTGTAAAAATGTGTGTAATGTGAATGATAGCTGAGAAAGGTATCGACCTGGCTAATATTATAGTTATCACTTTGACAAAAAACTTGAGAAATTGGCAAATCAATTTAAATATATCACTTATTTACTTATTCAAAATATACAATATATCTAAACTCTATTTGGATATAATATTAATTTATTTAGTATCAAAATACTTCCAAATCATATTTCAAAATCTATCTAAATAGTTTCTTAATCTTATCTTGTAAATATCCAGAGAATATACTAACATTTTTTATATAGAACTCTATCTTATTATAACATCTAAGAGAGGCTTCAAAATGGGAATTCTGGAGGATTCACAGACTTTCACTAGTTATATTTATCATTATACTGAATTTTTTATCTTCTTTATCAACTTCTGTAGCTTTCCAATAGACTTACTAAGAGAACCTAAAGTATTACAAATAATGAGATTTAATATATATCCAAAATAGTAAACATGAGTAAGTAGATGATAGAGATTCCCAAATAAAGTATCATTGTTACTAGCAATATTATATATAATGGCAATGATTTAATTATCACTAGATAATAAATCATATATTACTAGCTTTAGGCTCTTTGTAAGATTAGTATCTATATGTATTATTTTGCTAATATTCACAAAGTTTAAGGTAATATCATGTATCTTCCAATTACTGTTAATCTAATAAACTATTGTTCTAAGAAAGGTCTTGATGCTAACATTTGATATCTAATAATTAAGTATAAGTAATACCTTCAACTTGAGCCCTGTTGGGGGTCCTCTGGAGATCTGCTCTCTTTGGTGGGGCTGAATGGAATTCAGCAGCTGCAGTTCAAGAGCTTTTGTTGGGGCATGGCAGATAGAGCACACCAAATTGGCCTGCGCTGGCAAGGTAATGAGGGGGAGGTGGTGTGGGGGTCTAATATGTGGCATTGGGATAGATTGCTCCTGGGGGGTGATCCACTTGCTATGTTCGATATTAGGGAGAGAGTAGAGTGTCAGCAGGGGCTTGGCCAGGATCTTTGGCCAAGTGGCTGGCAGGTGGCAGAGATTGGCAAGAAGTAGGGCTGGGCCAGTATCTGGTCTTGGAGCATAGAGGTATGGAGGTGGCTTCCCCCAAGTTCTGGGTGGTATGGTGGAGAATGTTGCAGAGGAATGTCATGCTGAATTTCTGTATGGGGCATTTGGTAGATGGTGGACAATTTGACTGTGAGGAGTGTTACGATGTTGGGCAAGCTGGGGATCATATACAGATGCCAGAACATTGGCTGAGAGAGTGTGAGATATTGGGGGAATTTTGGGCTGAAATAGGGAATAGACTGGGGGTGGGGCATAGGCTGGTGGAGGAGGGGGGGTCGTTGGGAGGACTTGAGATCTTGGCTTGTGGGTGGGGTGAGTGATAGTTGGCTCACTGTAGGGTGGGTATTAGTGATATGGGTGGGACTGGTGGGTCATTGGCTTTTTGTATTTGAGGAGGAGCAGCAGTTGGGGCTGCAGGAGAAGGTGTTAAGGTAGGAGGGGCTGTTGGGAGATCTGTTGACTGGATGGTGGGTGGGTTGGGGTCCTCAGGGGAGATGATATCACAGTTTGGTAGTAAGGATCTGTGAGCAGAGTGGTGGGAGGGTGGCGATAGTGTTAGACAAAGTGGTCTTCTATTGGGAAGGGGTAGTGGGGAGGGGCCCCCCTAGGGGGATCAGATAGGGGGTGGGATCACTGTATTTATATGGGATAGATGGGTATTAATAAAGGAATGGAGTCCAAGTGACTATAAAAAAAAAAAAAAAAATCAACTTGAGCCCTGTTAGGCTTGCTTTTACTTATGTCTTCAATAGTTCAAATTTCTTTTGAATAACTCATAAAATTATATCAGTTGATAGAAGGATAAGATTAGAGTATAATATATAAAAGAGATACTTAAAGCTAGAGTTTTTGATAGTGGAGAATAGCTGATATCCAGTGACAATGAGGTTGACAATTAATTGATAAAAATTCTCATTATTTAAAGTCTTACTAGTGTGTTCCAATTTTTAATAATAAAATTTAATAAATTATTTTTCTAATAATCTCCTGATTTCCATTATATCATCTTTCTTAGATCAATAAGGATTCTCAGTATACTGGAGAGATAAGAGTATAGTATGTAATACTTTCAGAGATATTGTTTAAGATTGTTGATATTGCTATTCTTTGATATATAGCTCCAAGTTGTGCAATAGTTTCAACTGATGAGTTTAGTTTGTAAATTCTATTTGAATAAAGAGATATAAGACTACATTAGAACCTCAACTATTTACAATTAATCATTCTTATGATTGATGAAAAACTACCCTTTTGACAGATATATAAGACAAATCACTCTTATAATTATAATTAGTAGTATAATATATAAAACTACTTTTGTAGCATAATTCTATATTCAGCTATTACTAGGTTTTGTTTTTATTTTTTTTCTCATACTTATTAGTAATAATAAACTAATAGAGATATTTAATATATTCCCTAATATATTATCTAATAGTTCTGTAATTTTTTCTGAATATAGTTCTTAATCTCTAGATATTTCAAAAAGTATTTAATAATAGTGAGAACTGAGAGCTTGAGTAGGAGGCTGAGAGCTAGAAAGTAGCTAGAAAGTAGTAAGCTAAATAGGCAAACTGAAGAGCAGTGAGCTGAGGAAGAGAGAATGAGCTGAGAGAGTAAGGAACTGGAAGGCAGAGATTTGGAGTGAGTTGAGTGTATAGAGTTAAGAGCAGCAAGTTGTAGAGAAAGCCAGAAACTGTAGGGTCTAGAATAGAAGTCAGTAAGCTGAGAGACAGCAAGGTAGAGAGCATTGAGATAGTAGTATAAGGTATAATAGTCAAAGATTGATTATAGACAGAGAATAGATAAATAAATAAATAAAAGTAGTAAACTGATACCTATCACAAACTGTAAATAACAAATATACTTTGAATATTCAGTATATTCTACATTAGCCCTAATTGAGCAAGGTATATAATGATGTTTGAGTGAGGTTTGTAGTATATTTAAGTAAGATTTATAGTGAGATTTGTAACAAGGTTTGAGTGAGATTTATAATTTGAGATTTTTAAATAAGATTAAAGTGAAATTTGTATATAAACTAGGCTTTATAAGCCTTATGCTTACAAGCTGAGATAAGTTCAGTCTGATAAGCTGATATAATATATATAAGCTAATATTATATAATATCAGCTATTAGCTGAGTAGAGCAAATCTTACTTATATATATACTTATACTTATACTTATAATCTAGAGCTTTTCTTACTATATTCCACTCCTCTTATATATCTCTCCCATATTCCTCTACCTGCCTCACTCTCATTTCTCAGATTACAATAATATGTAATTTATTAGAGATTTTGAAAAAGATTTTGAAAGAGATTTCAAAGAGATTCCAAAAGAGCTTCTGAAAGAGATTCTGAAGAAATTCCAAAAGAGCTTCTAAAAGAGATTTCAAAGAGATTCTGAAAGAACTTCTGAAAGATATTGTAGCTTTTAAATATTTAATATATCAAAAGCTTACTTTTACCTCTTATCCTTTACTTTATCTTATTCTTCACTTTATCTTATCTTTTGCTTTATCTCATCCTTTACTTCACCTTGTTCTTTACTTTGTCTCATTCTTTACTTTACTTTATTCTTTACTTTGTCTTATCCTTCACTTTACCTTGTTCTTTACTTTATCTTATTCTTTACTTACCTTGTCTTTTACTTTGCCTTATTCCTCACTTTACCTTACTTAATTAACCACTGTATTGTGAATATATAGATTAGCTATCTAACTAATAAGTATTTACAAGACCCCCCCCCCCAAGCTTGATATATCTCAGCTTATAATCTCAAAGCTCAGTATCCTAAAGATATTCAGCTTACTGATACTCAGTTTGTCAAGCTTACCAATACTCAGATTGCTGAGCTCACTAAATTTCAGCTTGCTGACTCTCAGCTCTCTGATCTCTAGCCTGACCACCAGCTTGCTATTATATAGCTTACTCTCTCAGCTTCCCAGCTTCTCTACTGCCAGCTTACTGCTATATAGCTTACTCTCTCAGATTCCCAGCTTTCTGACTACCAGCTTACTATTGGTCTGCAAGCACAAGGTCTCTTATCAGATCCTAATAATATAGCTTAATATATATTGTAATGGTGATCTCAAAATAATTATATCAGCATAGGAGACAGTCTTTTCTTATAAGTTACCAGATTGGAGTACAAGAAAATCATATGGCATGACTTATCCAGGCTATAAGATGAGCAATAATGACTAACCATGAGTCATTGTGACCACAAGACAGACATCTCAAGGAATATAAAAGAGGATCAAGAAACTGCAGTAGTAGCAATCCAAACAAAGCTCACAAAAATGGTTCTAAAAGACTTACTACAAATGAAATACCTGCTGCTTACCAAACATCAAGATCCAGAAACCACCAAGGCCCCTCAGTCCAGGATAGGATATTCCAAGACATCAGAAGAGCCATGGAGACCCATAAAAGAAGGACTCCAAGTGTCAACCTGAGTACTGGTAATCTCTATCATTATATTCTCTACTACCACAAAATGGAAACAAGGATCACCATTGCTACCAAATATCTCTGGATATAGCAGGAGTATTAAATAGGAAATCTCCTCTGCTGGGAGTTCTCTCAGGTCAGTCTCCAGGAGATTCAAGATGCCACCTCCATATATATATATGAAATAAGGACAGCAATAAATATTCATCAGGTCTTCTGGTATGCACTATGGTTGATCTCCAACTTGGATTATACTAGGATCTCAGACTTCAAGGAACTGTCTGCCTGCTGCACCAATGCACTGGAGGCCATGGTGACCACAGAGGCTCAGTTTACTATCACTCTCAATAAGGATGAGGTAGAGGACTTCTGATATCCCATCCTCTGGGACAACTCAGATCAATTCATACAAGGATTGATCTCAGCATTCCAAGGCCCTAGTATCCAGATTAGACCTCCCCAAGATCTCACATTTGTTCCTTATTTTGTAGAAGAGAATATTATAGATTAGAGAGCCCCTGCTACTACTGAATGAAATAATGTCAACCATGATGATGTCATCAACAATGATATCATTCTGTGCAGCATGCATGAAGCATACAAAATATACAACATATGCAAAATGGACAAAATGTTCATGGACCTCATCTCCTTTGAAGACATCCTATCTCTAATCTCTAGCCTTGATAAAAGTGATGAAGATGAAGCCCCCATAGTCCTGAACTTTCTGCTTTAAGTTCTTGGTAATACAGAATTCTACCAGTATCCTTTTTCTGTATAACTGTTATTCTTCTGGTATTCTGATCTTGTATAACTCAGAATTCTTCTAGTATCCTTTTCCTGTACTACTAAAATTCTACTGATATCCTGAACCTGTGCAACTATTTTTACAGACAACTATAGTTTTCTGTGTTCCAGTATTTTATTTAGTTATTGAAATTTATATTTAGCCTTATAACTTAGTAACTATTGAATTATATTCTGTATAAATACTACTCTTATTTCCTTTGAAATAAAGTCAGTCAAGTTCACTTATTCTCAATTCCATGCAAGCAATCTAAGAGATAATAAGACAGTTTAAAGATAAGAATTTTGAGGACTATAAGACCTTGAGAAGGCACTCCAATAAGAACTTACTTATAATAAACTTGAGGTTAGTCTAAGAGATATACCTTGGAGAGAATCTGATATATTTGAAGAACTCTGTGATCACTACATGACAATATATATATATATATATATATATATATATTGTAACATGCCTGGCTCAATAGGGACAAATTACAAGGTTGGGGGTTGGTGTAGTTTGGCTTGAGCCCTCAGTTACTTTGTTAAAGCAATAAAATGTTCTTGGTATTTAGTAGTATAATAATCAAAGCTGGACATCTGCAAGTGATTTGGGTGTCAATTTCCTAATTGAGATAGTTCTCTAGGTATAGCAGTGATTTGTGTATGTAGCACAGGTATTCCCTATATATAATGGTTCAGCAATTTGACAGTTCTCCTTATGTAGTTTCTGTATAATGATCTTGTGTAGCATAAGTGGATTCCTTATGCAGAGTGATCTGGCAATTTGGAAGCTTCCTTTTTGGGTCTATATAGTGCAACAATCTCCAAAAGTATGCAATTTCTGGATAACTCAATTTGGGCATAGGTTTACTAGAAATAAAGGGTGGTACAGATTCTTTCCGAATCAGTGGCTTCCTGGGAATAATACTGGTGGCAGATAACTCAATAACTCAGGCTCACTGAGAACAAACCAATAACTCAGATGGTACAGATTCATGGCAAGTTATATAAAAGACTGGCTTTATTTGTACAGAGTTACATCAAGACTAGCTCTACTGCGAAGTTACATCAAGAGACTGGCTTGGTGATAAGGATTGGGTTCTCTGGAAATGTGAATAACTTGGAAATGGTGGATGATACAGATTCTTTCTGAATTGGCAGACTTCTTGAAAACAGCAGCTTATTCCTTAAGTAGTGGATTACTCAAATAGCAGTGAAGTTCTCTCTTGAACTTAGCAGCAAACTCAGATTCTTCAGGCTTATCTGGCAAGCAAACCAAAAATGTAACAAACCCTTTATATTAGAAAGTAGACTGGAGTGGAAAGGAATGCTTTGCTCACAATCTCTTAGCAATAGCTGTAGTGTTCCTCTTGAAGTATAGTAGGCAGACTTGACTTTTACTTTAAATTCAATTCAAACTGAGGTTTATTCACTCTTGTCTCTGGGGTATTTTATATAGTTGTGGTTGCTACTGGTTACTATATTTCTAACTATAGATTACTATCTATAGTAGGTGTGCTGGTTTGATACAGGTGTACAGGTCTAGCACAGGTTTGCAGATCTAGCACAGGTGTGCAGATCTAGTACAGGTGTGCAGGTCCTATACAGATATATCTTATCTGGTAGTCTGGCTATTTATACAGTTTTCCATAGCAATGGTTGCTGTGTCTGGTTACATGCTATATGTTTATATCATCTGACTAAGTTACTAATTGTTCACATCATCTGACTAAGTTATAATTTGGGTGGTACATTTTTGTTTGTTACATCAGCCCCCACTAAAGGATGGTCTGTCCTCAGACTGTTCTTTAGTCAACATCTCAGTGTGGATAAGCATCTTCTGCATCAATACCTGTTCTATCATCTTTCTCATCTGTATCATGGTTGCTCCATTTCAAGGGTTATTCTTATTCTTCTGGGAATAGGATTTTGACAGCATTGATAATGCTCAGATAGTGTCCAGGTTCATTTTTCATACATTATACCAGGGGAATTGTGTTTTTTTTTTTTTTTTTTTTTTTTTTTTTTTTTTTTTTTTTTATAGTCACTTGGACTCCATCCTTTATTAGTACCAGTCTATGAATAAGTATACATCATCACTACCAGGGGAATTGTGCTTATAACAAGGCTGCAGAGTTATATTTATAAAGGGTGTAGAGCCTGTCTACAGTAGTGACATCTCTTCTTGATATTTCTGTAATATTTCTGATGTAGGTTTGTTCTGGGGCTGAGAGGTTCTGCAATTGTTTGGTCAGGACAAGATTCTCTTAATGAATCAGAATTTTCTGGAGGGTACTCCCATTGATTTCTTGAAATTGTAGAAGAGAGACTGAGAGTGATTGGAATGAACTCAGAACAAGGGTCTGAAGATGCTAGTTAATTGTCTAGTTCATGATGAGAGAAGTATATCTTGAGGCAGTTGATGTGTACTGGTGTCCTGAGGGTCCATCCATCCATGCTTCTTAAATAGATGCTAGTTCCTCTGATATTGTATACAAGATAAGGTTCTTTCCATTTTGGCCAAATTTGGTAGCAAAATTTGTCTCAATCATACTTCTCCAAACTTGTACTTAATCTCCAATCTTAATCTCCTGATCCTTCTGCTTCTGGTTATAGTACCTCTTTTATCTTTCTTGGGCTTTGATAATCTGAACTTGGGCCTGATTACATAACTGCTCTGCCTCTTGAGGAGGTCTCTGAGGTTCTCATGATCAGTAGTTTTGGTTTTTTTTGGCAAACTTCATTTCGAATGACTTTTGTTTGGTGGAGACAGTAGGGGTGTTCTGAATTTCCCATAGGATCTCAGATAAGCAGAGGTCCCAATTGGTAGGATTGACTTGGGTAAGTTCTTTCTTGATAGTATGATTCATTCTTTCTGTCATACCATTGGTTTGAGAGTGGTATGATGTGGTCTGTTTGAGGTGGATCCTGTGGATTTGAGCATAACTTATGGTTATATTGTTGATAAATTCTGTACCTCAGTCAGAGATGAGTTCTTCTAGAGGTCTATATCTGAGTGTAAGTCCATGGAAGAGGCCTACAATGTTTAAGGCATCTGCGATTTTCATTGGGAAAGCCTCAGGCCATTTGGTCACATATTCTATAAACACAAGAATATACTTGTTTCTTCTTGGTATAACTGGTAGGGGTCCAATTACATCTACTCCCCATCTCTGGAAGATATTGTCTAGTGGTATGATTAGTTATAGTGGTGCTTGGTAGTTCTTTCTTCCTTGATACTTCTGACAGGTATCACACTTCCTGAATATGTCCTGGACTTGTGTTCTGAGATTGGGCCAATATTGGTATATTGTTCACAACTTTTCTTCTATGTTTGCTTATTCTTGGTGGGCTTTCTGGTATTCTTTTCAGATGAGATCTTCTTGTGCCTTGATGGTCTGAGAAGCTTCCTTTAGGGTATAGTTCCTTGGAACACTCTTCTGGTTCATTGGAGCTGGCAGGAAAGTGCATCAACATTGTTGTGGGCTTTCCCTGCTTTGTAGATGATGGTGATTATGTAATCTTGGAGGATAAGGATCCAGCAGGCTAGGATTCTGATGAGTTTCTTGCAGTTAAATAGTCATTTGAGGGCTATATGATCTGTGATCAGGGTGAACCTTTTTCCAATGAGATAATACTTGAACAGGGTGACTGCCTATATGGCTGTAAGGCATTCCAGTTTGGTGCTACTATAGTTCATCTGCTGCTGATTAGTGGCTCAGCTTATATAAGCTATTATATAGTACTGTTGATCAGGTCCTTCTTGGGCTAGAACTACTCCTAAGCCATCTTTAGAGGCATCTATATATAAGATGAATGGCTTCTATAGATTGGGGTGGATGAGAATTAGTGCTGTTGTCATACAGTGCTTGAGTTCTTTGAGAGCTTTCTCTTGTGATTCTGTCCATTTATAAAATACTCCTTTCTTGAGAAGGATCTGAATTGGGGCAGTGATTTGGGCAAAGTCCTTAATAAATCTTCTGTAGTAGGATATAGTGCACCACACTTTTACTCAACCTTTTTGCTACTCCTTTTTAATCTATTTAATAAAAAAAAAAAAAAAATCAGAAATTGATAGAATATTCTATCAAGTTTAATAAAATGAAGAGCTTTTTTAATTATTACATATAATATTTTAATAAAAAAAAATATTTTTATTATTTTATAATAAATATTAAGACCGGTCACAATTGCAGCCTTAAATTAAAGCCAAATTATAAATTACTGGTCACAATTTCAAAGCCAATAGAATATTAAATAAGACCAAAATTATAACTAACTTTAGTAAATCATTTATAATCATATTATTTAAAAAAAAGATTTTCATTTAAGTAAAGTAGATAATATTTACTATTTAAATTTCTAATAATATTTTTTTTTAATATGATCAATATAAAGGAGAAGAGATTTAAAAAATATAATGATCAATATTAAATAAGTAAAAAAATAATCTTTATTAAAATATTTTATACAATAATAAAAAAAAACTTCTTCATTTTATTAAACTCAATAGATTTTGCTATCAATTTCAAGTTTTTATTTTTATTTTATTAAATATATTAAAAAGGAGTAGCATAAAGGAGTAACAAAAAATTAAGCATAAGTTTAGATGCAATTATTAATTTGTAACTTAGTAATTTTGGCATTGTTGAATTGGCCAAATTTCGGCCTTAAATCGATTACCAAAAGTGGCCTTAAATTGTATTCCCAAGGTGGATCGATCCATCTCCAACTTCACCCACTTCCACTCAATTCACCTTGAGGAAGTGGGGAGGGAAGGTAGATCAGGTAGAAGTGGGTTGGGCAGAAGTGGGGGAGGGAGAAGGTGGAGGTGGATCGAGTGGAAGTGGGAGAAGGTAGAGGTGGATCGATCCACCTCGGGAACACAATTTAAGGTCACTTTTTGTAATCAATTTAAGGCCACTTGAAGGAGAATTTGGGGAATTCGGCAAAGTGAAACAATTTTGGTAATCAATTTAAGGCCACTTGAAGGAGAATTTGGGAATTTGGCAAAGTGGAACAATTTTGGTAATCAATGGCAAAGGAGAGCCATTCCACCCGATCCCCCTTCCCCCACTTCCACCTGATCCACCTCTCCCCACTTCCTCAAGGTGGAGTAGAGATAGATCAAGTGGAAGTAGGGGAAGGTAGAGATGGATTGAGTGAGTTGAGTGGAATTGAGGTCCTTTCCCACTTCCACTCAAGGACATGATTTAAGGCCATTTTTGGTAAACAATTTAAGGCCACTTGAATTGATTACCAAAAGTGGCCATAAATCGTATTCTCAAGTGGAAGTGGGGAAGGACCTTAATTTAACTTGATCCACCTCTACCTTCTCCCACTTCTACTTGATCCACCTCCACTCCACCATGAGAAAGTGGGGGGAGGTGGATCAGGTGGAAGTGGGGGAAGGTGGATCAGGTGGAATGGCTCAAAATTGTTCCCTTTTGCTGAATTCCCCAAATTCTCCTTTAAGTGGCCTTAAATCTATTACCAAAAGTGATCTTAAATCATGTTCTCAAGTGGAATTTGGAAAGGACCTCAATTCCACTCGATCCACTTGATCCACCTCTACCTTCCCCCACTTCCACTTGATCCACCTCCACTCCGCCTTGAGGAAGTGGGGGGAGGTGGATCAGGTGGAAGTGGGGGAAGGTGGATCAGGTGGAATGGCTCCTCTTTGCCATCGATTACCAAAATTGTTCCCCTTTACTGAATTCCCCAAATTCTCCAAGTGGCCTTAAATCGATAACCAAAAGTAGCCTTAAATCGTATCCTCAAGTGGAAGTGGGGAAGGACCTCAATTCCACTCAATCCACTCAATCCACCTCTACCTTCCCCCAATTCCACTCAATCTACCTCCACTCCATCTTAAGGAAGTGGGGAGGTGGATCAGGTGGAAGCCCTTTGCCATTGATTACCAAAATTGTTCCCCTTTGCTAAATTTCCCAAATTCTCCTTCAAGTGGCCTTAAATTATGTTCTTGAGTGGAAGTAGGGAAGGACCTCAATTCCACTCAATCCACTCAATCCATCTCTACCTTCCCCACTTCAACTCAATCCACCTCCTCCACCTTGAGGAAGTGGGGGGAGGTGGATCAGGTGAAATGACTCCCCTTTGCCATTGATTACCAAAATTGTTCCCCTTTGCCGAATTCTCCAAATTCTCCTTTACATGGCCTTAAATTGTGTTCTTGAGTGGAAGTGGGAAAGGACCTCAATTCCACTCGATCCACTTCTACCTTCCCCCACTTCCACTTGATCCACCTCCACTCCACCTTGAGGAAGTGGGGGAAGGTGGATTGGGTGGAATGGCTATCGATTACCAAAATTGTTCCCCTTTGCCGAATTCCCCAAATTCTCCTTCAAGTGGCCTTAAATTGTATTCTTGAGTAGAAGTGGAGAAGGATCTCAATTCCACTTGATCTACCTCTACCTTCCCCCACTTCTACTCAATCCACCTCCACTCTACCTTAAGGAAGTGGGGAGGTGAATCAGGTGGAAGTGGGGGAAGGTGGATCGGGTGGAATGACTTCCCTTTGTCATCAATTACCAAAATTATTCCCCTTTGCCGAATTCTCCAAATTCTCCTTCAAGTGGCCTGAAATCAATTACTAAAAGTGGCCTTACATCATATTCTTAAGTGGAAGTGGGGAAGGACCTCAATTCCACTTGATCCACTTGATCCACCTCTACCTTCTCCCACTTCCACTCGATCCACCTCTACCTTCTCCCACTTCCACTCGATCCACCTCTACTCTATCTTGAGGAAGTGGGGGGAGGTGAATCAGGTGGAAGTGGGGGAAGATAGATCAGGTGGAATGGTAATCGATGGCAAAGGGTAGCTATTTCACCCAATCCACCTTCACCCAATCCACCTTCATCTGATCCACCTTCACCTGATCCACCTCCCCCCACTTCCTCAAGGTGGAGGAGGTAGATCAAGTTGAAGTGGGGGAAGGTAGAGGTGGATCGAGTGGATCGAGTGGAATTGAGGTCCTTCCCCACTTCCACTTGAGAACATAATTTAAGGTCACTTGAAGGAGAATTTGGGGAATTTGGCAAAGGAGAATAATTTTGGTAAACAATAGCCATTCTACCCAATCCACCTTCCCCCACTTCCTCAAGGTGGAGTGGAGGTGGATTGAGTGGAAGTGGGGGAAGGTAGAGGTGGATCAAGTGGAATTGAGGTCCTTCCCTACTTCCACTTGAGAACACAATTTAAGGCCAATTTTGGTAATCGTTTTAAGGCCACTTGAAGTAGAATTTGGGGAATTCGGCAAAGGTGAACAATTTTGGTAATCAATGGCAAAGGAGAGTCAAAATTGTGTAAGTGCAGTTTTGAAAGTGCAGTTTGAAGTATGGTTTGAAGTGTAGTTTGAAAAATGTGGTTTGAAGTGCAGTTTGAAGTGCCCTTGAAGTGGTCTTAAATCAATTACCAAAAGTGGCCTTAAATCATGTTCACCTTTGCCTCAAGTGGCCTTAAATCGATTACCAAAAGTGGTCAAATTGCCCTTCAAGCCATGCACTTTAAGCTATGCACTTCAAGCCTCACTTAAAGCCATACTTCAAACTGCACTTCAAACTACACTTCAAACCACACTTCAAACCACACTTCAAACTGCACTTCAAACTGCACTTCAAACTGCACTTCAAACTGCACTTCAAACCGCACTTCAAACTACACTTCAAACTCAGACAATTTAAGTGTGATGTCTACATTTTATTTCTAACTCAGCTATAAGATCATTCATCTGTCAATATTGTCAATAATCTTTCTTTGATATCTTACATAACCAAGGTATATATGTAATATATATTTTTTCTGAGATGGAAGACGAGATGGGCAATGGGAGATGAGATGGGCAATGGGAGACAAGACAGGCAATGGGAGATGAGATGGGTGATGGAGACAAGATGGGCAATGGGAGATGAGATGGACAATGGAAGATGAGACAGGTGTGGGAGATGAGATATAATGAGAAGGTGGATGATAGTTATGTCTATCTCATTACCAATCTTGTCTCCTATCACTCATTGTGTTGTCACTCATTTCCTATCCCATCTCCCATCACTTGTCTTGTCTTCCATTATCTGTCTTCTATTGTCTATCTCATATCACTTTTTAGATGATCTTACTAAATTATTAAATTCATATTTTTTTTAGTTATAACAAAATGCAAAGACTATCTAAACAAACTCAGTACTTACAAAGTTTTCAAAAAAGTAAACTTGAAGAAGAGATTATAGGTAAATATTATTATATAAATATTATTGATTTTGTAATATATTAATTATAATTATAATTATAATTATAATATAGATGATGATGATAAGAGAGAAGGAGAAGAGAAAGAGGATGAAGATAGTGAGGAAGAAAATAATGAAAGAGAAGAAGAAGATGAGAATGATGATGATGAAGATGAAGAAGATAATGAAGATAAAGATAAAAAAGCTGATAATAGTTGGAAATCTCATATTATTGCACTTGATACTCATATGAAGAATTTAGAGAATCTATCTCTAAATTCTATTTCAAAATACATACATATATCACAATATATGGTATTTAGAAATAATAATAGGAGTGCTTCTCAAGATAGTCATCTGATTACAGAAAGCATCAACAAAGGCTTATACTATGCAAAGCTTTTAAGAAGATGGATACAAAATTGGATTGATAACAGAACTCTTCCTATTTCTCAGCAAGGAAGACATGCTAAGGAGAAAAGTCTTCTTAAAGATAAAAACATTAAACTTGCAGTTAAAACTTATTTAGAAAATAATAAGTTTACTGCTACTCTAAAGTCTCTCAAAAAATATTTAGAAAAAGAGATTCTTTCAACATCAGTAGAATCTATACAAATTCATGCAGATACAGCAAGAAGATGGATACTACAGATGGGCTATACTTATAGTAGGCGCAGAAAAGGACTTTATGTTGATAGTCATGAAAGAGATGATGTTAAAGTATCCCATGAACAATTTTTAAAGCAGATGGCTGACTGGAAACCATTTATGGTTCAATATGATGAAGATTTTCAACCATTACAACATACTATTCCTCTTGGACAACAACATATTCTAGTAACACATGATGAGGCTACTTTTAATTCTAATGATGATCTAAACTATTGTGACAAACCAAAATGTATCACCTGAATTATATCTTAACCAGATGACGTGAACAATTAGGCAAGATAATATGAACACACAGCATAGTAATCAGCAACCATTGCTGTGGAAAACTATATAAATAGCCAGAGATATCAGAAAGGGTCTGTTTACCTGTACAGACTCTGTACACCATACAGACTCTGTACACCATACAGACTCTGTATACTGTATAGGTCCTGTACACCATACTGACTCTGTACACCTGCCATAAGTAGCAGATCTATAGTTAGCCACATAATAACCAGATAGCAACCAACTTGTATAAATTACCCCAGAGTCAAGAGTGAATAAACCTCAGTCCGAAATTCAGAACACATTTCAACTCCAGTTCACTTTCTGATACAAAGAAGAGTCCAAAATTGAATCCAAAAGCAAAAGACAAGTCTGCCTACCACACTTTGAGAGGAACTCTACAGCCACTGTTAG
This sequence comes from Jimgerdemannia flammicorona, assembly GCA_003990745.1. NCBI lineage: Eukaryota > Fungi > Mucoromycota > Endogonomycetes > Endogonales > Endogonaceae > Jimgerdemannia > Jimgerdemannia flammicorona. Next base: position 15,918 of record RBNI01000159.1, on the reverse strand, counting down.
GAGATTATGAGCATTGGTCCCCTTTTCTACTTCGGTCCACTTTTCAATATAAAGCTTGAAGATTTGCTGCCTAAGTTCAAGGAGAACTTCACTGCCTTTGAAGAATCTGCTGCTTAAGGAATAAGCTACACTATTGGTACACTTGCCAGATAAGCCTGAAGAACCCAAGTTTCTGCATTCCCAGAGAGCCTTGCCATAAGACAGTCCCTGATGCAACTTCGCAGTAGAGCCAGTCTAGTGATGCAACTCTGCGCAAATGAAGCCAGTCTTTGATGTAACTTTGCCAAGAGACTCTTTTCCAAAGAACGCTGCCAGTTGTTTGTATTCCCAATTGAAGCTGCTAATTTATAAGAATCTGCACCATCCGAGTTAATTCCCAGTTAAGCCACCATTTTCAAGAAGTCTAGCGATTCAGGAAGAATCCACATCATCTGCCGTTTTTGAGTTATCTACCGTATTCCCAGAAGAACCCCGCTAATTCAAGAAGAATCCATATCACTCAAGTTATCTGAGCTATTGAATTACCTGCCTCTTGCAACATCTGAGTTATTCGTTATTCCCAGTGAGCCCAAGAAGAATCCGCTGCCAGTACTATTTCCAGTAATAAGAACCCATGCCATACAATTTCCAGTGAGCCAAATCGAGTTATCTTCCAAATCCGCATAAGGAGAACCACTAAATTGCCAGACTGTCATACACAAGGAGATTGTTGCACTACACAAAGATCATCGCACCAAGACTGTCACCCAGAAATCGCATACTTTTGGAAATTACCTCGCTATACAAAATTGTACCATTCTCAGTTGACCTAAGAAGGAAGTCCATTCACACACAAATCGCCACTACACCCAGAGAACCATTCCAATAAGGAAACTGCTCACAGATATCCAGATTGACTATTATACCACTAAACACCAAAGACCTCAGGAAATCTTAGAACATTTTGTTACTTTTTGACAAAGTAACTGGGGGCTCAAGCCAAACTACATCAACCCCCAACCTTGTAATTTGCCTCCATTGAGCTGGCACATTACATTTGGGGGCTCAACTGGGAAGATTTCAAAATCAACATAACTTTTTAGCTCACAAGAAACCACAGTCAAACTGCATACATTTGACTCAACACCAACCTCTGCTACTATAGGAGAACCAGTTATCACTAGCATTTGGACAGGAAGAGAAGTAATTACTTCAAGACTTGCCAATTACCCAGTATCAGAAGGATCCCAACCAGAATCAGAAGGCAGTACAGCCTAAAACCCCCAACCAGATCAACCAGATCAACCAGATCAATCAGACAATACAGACAGCCCTGCTAGAGATTTTGGAGAACTTGCACAAGAACTAGAAGATCTTATCACACGAACCCAACACTTTACAGCCAGACACCCCACACCAGTCCCACCAATCTCACCAATAGAACTCCTACCACAACCCCTTGCAGAACTAGAAGTAACTCCTACAAGAATACCTAGGCCTACTCCACTCCATCCAAGGACCAGAACACCATCCTCAAGATACCCAAGCACCCCAATCTCCAGTGACAGCTCAGAAAGCAAATCAGAATCTGAATCTGAACCAGAACCAGAATCAGAAGAAAGTGATGAAGAAATGGCCACTTCATTGCCAACCTTTACAGGATATTCAGAGGAAGACCCTAGAGAATTCCTTGATGGAATTGAAGGAATTTCAGCCTTGAGAAATCTCTCAGATGAAAGAAAAATTGCTATCTACAAAACCCTGCTCAGAGAACCAGCCAGAGGAATTTTCCATCAAACAGTAACCAACCGAGACTCGGAACTAGCAAGACAGATATAAGCAGCAATATCTGATGAGCTAGAATATGAGGCCATGGTCCACTGGCTCATTGAAAAATATGCAGGAAATGAAACCTGCCACAAGGCTCAGGAATCCATCATGGGGATGAAGATGAATCTTGGAGAATCACCTAGAGCCTTCTTCACAAGAATCTAGAAGAGAATGCACTCTGCCAGATTCAATGCCACCAACCAAGACATCATAGGTCCAATGACCTTCATGAAGGGAATTCCCCCAAATATTGCTCAGCACATCTACACCCTAGGCATCAGAAGGTCCGAGGAACAAGTAGATGTAGCCCAAGGATACTTTGATGTTAGACAAGGAACTACCTGGAGTGATCATGACAGAAAAGAAGAGAAGGAAGACATCCTGGTTAAAGCCCTACAAGGACTCCTTCAAGGACAAGAAAGATCTGAAGAAAGAAGACCAGCCAAAGAAGGAAAGAAGGACAGAAGCGAAATCCAAGACCTTAGCTCCAAGTTGGACTGATTGGTTGGACAGATTGAAAAACTCACCACACATGAAAATCGGAGTTACCAGGACAACAGAGCATACCCATCACAGAGGAGCCAAGATTATCCACCAAGAGATAATAGGAATTACCAGCAAGAAGAAAGAAGGTACCCTGCCCAAGACAGAGCCCAAGTCCAATGCTTTCACTGTGGACAATTCAGACACTATACCACTGAATGTGACAACAAAAGAAGTGACCGAAGGGAATCAGAACCACTGAACTGAAGGAATGACACTCAGTACAAGAAGACTGAAGCCCATCCTGTTGAAGATTTTGAAGAAGCAAGCAATAGTGAAGACTACAGTGACCTAGACTTGTACCCTACCAAGGTTAGCACCTGAAAAACAGTCTACCCAGCAGAGAAAAGGAAGAGACCTGTAGGAAGGCCATCCAGAAATGTCAGCAGAAGAATGATCCAGGAAGAAGATGAAGAGCATGAGGAGGAACAGGTAGAAACACCTCCCTGAACTCCCTCACCATTTGTACCCAAAACAAACTAGCTGCCACCAGAAGATGAAGAAATGGAACAAGAAGAATGGGAACCTATACCCCTGAAGCCTAAGAAGAAGTACACTCCAAAGACCATGCCTAGAGATATTTACAATGAAGCCTGGCAGAAGATTCAAGAAGCCAAGATGGAAGTCCCTCTCCTGCAGTTCTTGCAACTGATACCAGCTAGAGTTCAAAACAAATTGCTGAGAACAACAAGGTCTAGCACTGGCTGAGTCTCAATCCCACAGTAAGAACCAGCTTCCATCCCTGTCCAGGTAGCCGAGAGACATGTCAGCACCTACTTATATGGAGATATTGGAGGACAAAAAGCAAAAATCCTTATAGACATGGGAGTAGCTGTCTGTGTCATTGCTAAATGATTCTTGGACACCCTCCAATGGCCCATTGATGGACCATCCAACCTCAGCATCATAGTAGCAGATGGAGCCCGAACTCAACCCCTTGGAGAAGTACAAAACATCACCATTTCTCTGGGACATATTCAGTTCTCTATTCCCAAAGCTGTTGTCACAGAAGCTGTCACCTACAATGACTCATGCCTTTCACCGGTAACATTCAGGTGACACAAGACTCAAGCAATACTTTTGACAACATTTTTGGTGAGAGGCAACTAGCAACATGGCAAGCAATGACCATACAGGTGCATATACTAGGTCAGGTGGATCTAGGGCCTTTGACTGGCAGCAGGTGGGAAGGGGTTATGGCCTGGGGATGGGGGCCTTTAGAGGACCAAAGAATGGGGAAGGCTCTGGAGGGGGGCCAGTGCCCAGTGGCAATGGGGGAAGATCTGGTCTCTCAAGTTTCACAGACAAGGTTAAGGGGAGTGGGTGGCCGGTGGGTAGTAGGGCTGGTGGTGCTGAGGGGAAGGGCAAGGCAAGCCTTGGGAGGGGGGGTGGTGCTCCGGCTGGGAGTGCAGGTGTAGGGGCTGGAGATGCAGTGGCTGGGGGTACGACTGTTGATGGGAGTATGATGGGGAATCAGGAAAAAAAAAAGATATGATGGCTGATGGCCAGGCTGGGCAGGGGTTCCCGATGTGGAAGGGAGACCTGGTGGATGGTGTAATGGGGCTGGTGGTGGCACTGTTACTCAAGAAGTCAATCTCGGAGTTTGCAGTGACCTTGTGCTTCTGGGGCTTGGTGGTGATGGCGAGGATAGTTCTGGGGCTTATTTCAAAGCAGGTGGCTGGGGCAGCTTCAGTGAAGTTCTTGAAGGGTCTGGAGGGGATTGAGGTAGGCTTTGAGGAGGTCGGTCTACTGGATGAGGCACTAAAGACTAGAGTTGTGGTTGAGGAGGTAGTGGTCCCCATGGTGTGGTGCTTGTGATGGGACCCCGGGGTGGTGCAGTTTCTGGTGAAGGGGGTGCCCATGGTGACTAAGGAGGAGACTAGGAAGAGGGTAGAGGAGGTGATGATTGAGTATGGTGATGTGGTGGACATCGGCTTTCAGGTGTAGGAGGGGACTATGATCCGGACAGGTGACATTGATGTAAGGATTTGGCTAGTGGGAAAGGAGGTTACAGGGAAGGCGAGTGACTGGCCCTTGGTGCTGATGTGGAGGGCCATTGTCTGCAAGGTGTCGAGGATGAAAGGGAGTGAAGAGAAGGAGGAGAACTTGTTGGAGGCACTAGAGGAGTTGAGTGGTGCTGTGGAGAGGAGGGCGAAGGCCTGGAAACTGTATGAGGAGTCAACATATCTGGAGGTGGTGGGTGGGAAGTGTATCCATATGGATAAGAAGCAGTGAGAGCAGGCCCAGGGATACAAGAGGTAGAGGGAGCTGTTGGCGAGTATGACAGGAGGGGTGAAGAAGACGTCAGTTGGAGCTGAGAAGTCTGGAGTTGTGGAGACCAGTGCCTGGGCTGATAAAGGAGGAGAGGAGGTAGAGGCAAAGGAGGCAGAGACTGGGGGGATGCTGGACAAGAACCCATTTGCTGATGGTACCTTCAAAGTGTGGGAGTCGGAGTTAGATGCCACCCCTCCCCCACTTATCAGGAGGGGCCCAGGTGGGAAGAGAGGGACGATGGAGGATACATGGATGCAGAGGGCCCAGCAGGTGCACTTTGGGGTCCCTGATGTTGGGCAAGGGAGTCAGGTGGTGGCGGTTGGTGAGGACAAGCTGGTGGATGTCCCTGAGGAGGAATGGGATGAGGCTGCCAGTGTAGGTGCTGATACTACGATGTTGGACGCAGGGTGGCCAGGGACTCCAGGAGGAAAGGAGGTAGGGAACTTGTTGTGGATGTGCAAGGTGATGGATAATCTCGCAGCAGATACTTTGGGTGAAGTGGATCTGTGGGCGATGGCTGAGGAGCATTAGGCATGGATCTTGTGTGGTGATGGAATGGTGGAGGCACTGAGGGTGGAGATTCTGGGTATTTTCCTAGAGGAGGAGGGGTATGAGGTGGATGAGGTGAGGAAGGCAGAGCTGGGGGTAGTTGCTGGTGAGCGGGCAGCCTACTGCTGGGCAGAGCATCATGGTTTGCGGCTCTGGCAGGAGGCCTGGCTGGAGTATCGCGAGGAATTTGAGGAGCATGAAGATGGGGCAATGGTAGAACTTCTGGGAGTATTGGCAGCACAGGAAGCAGGAGAGAGGGAACTAGCTGCTGAACATGACTTGGATGTGGTGCAGAAGGAGTGGAATGTGGACTTGTAGAGAATGAGACCACGATATATCATTATTCCCTATGAACAGTATAACCAACATTTTCTCATTGAATGTGAATGGGTTAAGAGGCTCTGGGCAGCATAAGAACATTTTTACTTGGCTCAGGGGATTGGAGGCTGATCTCTTTTTACTACAGGATATTCGATGTGAAGATGAGAACGATCGGGTAGAATGGACTAGAGAATGGGGTGGGGCTGCTACTTAGTTTGGAAAGGTGGCAATTTTGGTGAAGAAGGGTAGAGGTGACTTGGGGGGAATTAGGAGCTGGGGTGATTGCTTAGTCTGGAGAGATTGGCATCAGCCAGAGTGGGAATCAGTGAAGGTGGGCTCTTGCTACTGCTCTGTAGATAGGGGTGAGAGGACTGCATGGATTAGAGGGCTGCTGGAGGAGGGTATTCTCTTGGAGGAAGGGGTCGATGTGCTTGGTGGGGACTTTAATATGGTTCGGGATCAGCATCTGGACAGGACTGATGGAGGGAGGAGTACTGGGGGTAGAAGTGGAGGTCTGGATGCATGGAAGGAGGTAGAGACATTGAGCTCTTTGAGGGATATGGGCAGAACTAGGTGGGGCAATGCCAGGGTCTACACGCATTGGGTGAATAGCTTGGGCATAAGGATTGACTGGATTCAGACAGTAGAGTGTTGGGGTTCAGATGTTTGGAGGGCATTGGAAGTGGAGTGGTGCCCATGGTCTGATCATTGGGGACTGTTAGGGCAGAGGCAGTTTGGGGGAAGTGGAGATGGACCCAGACATTGGTGCCTTAACTCCTCCCTGGTGGCTGAGAAGGGATTGCGGGAATTGTGGGTAGAGGACATTCAGGCAAAGATTTTTAATTGGGGGCATGAGGGTTTGCCAGTGGCTGTCTGCTGGATGAGATTGAAAGAGGCTGCGAGGGTTTATTGGGGAGGGGCTGGTAGAGAGGCCAGGAGGCAGTGGAGGAGGCGCATGAGGTGTGCTTCCAGCAGGCTGAGGAGACTACAAATGGATTGGGCAGATTTGCTCACTGTTGTTGGGGTGGAGGATTGGAGGATCAAGAGGGCAAAATTGGAGATAGTGGAACTACAACAGGTGTTGAGGGAAGAGAAGGAGTCTCATATGTGGGGCATGGCTGCTAGGCTACAATGGCAGGGGCTTGAGGAGGGAGAGCGGCCTTCTAAGTACTTATCAAGACTTCTCAAAGCTAGGAGAGTGCGACATCGGTGGGATGGGGTCCTGGATGCTGATGGGGACATGTTACATGGCACGCAACAAATCTTAAGGGAGTTGAAGGAGAGATGGCAGGGCTTATGGAGTGAGGGAGAAGGGGGTGTTGATGAAGTGGAGATTGTGGACACACTAGAAGAGTGGAGGCCTCCGCAAGTGGCTGGACTGGGTGACTTGATCTTATCAGTGCAGGGAGAGGAGATCCAAAGTGTTCTGGCAGCAACTAAACTTGGGGTGGCACCAGGGGAGGATGGACTGCCATGGGACTTCTTGAAGAAGATGGTAAATGTCCCCAGAGTGTTGGGTGAGATGGCTGCTCTCTGTGACCATGTCCTTCAGAGTGGTGAGTGGGTTGGAGAGCAGGATCTTGGGCTGGTGGCCTTATTGTACAAAGACAAGGGGAGGAGGGAAGACTGGAAGAACTGGAGGCTGATCATGCTTCTGGACATGGACAGGAAGATGGTGACTAAGGTGATTGTCACAAGGCTGCAGAAAGTTGCCCAACAGGTGCTGGGGGAGGAGCAGTGGAGCTTTGTTGGGGGCAGACTTATAAGAGATGGGACTGCATGGGTTCATGATGTTATTGAAGGGGCCCAGGCTTGTGGCTTGGATGGAAGGTTGGTCTTTTTGGATGAGGAGAAGGCCTACGACCGAGTATGGCAGGTGTGGCTGGGCAAGGTATTAGACTGAATTGGGGTTCCCCCAAGGTTTAGGGCCTCTATATTAAGTCTGCTGGAGAGCAGTCGGGCAGCTCTGACATGTAATGGTCACCATGGGAGGGCATTTCTCTTGGGAAGAGGAGTTCATCAGGGGGACCCTCTGTCCCCTATTCTTTATGCCCTTTCACTGGAGCCATTGATGGATAGGATTTGCCAAAAGGTGGCAGGGCTCTCTATATATAGTATAGTGTGGAAGGTGGGGGCCTTTGCTGATGATATGGTGGTTGGACTTGGGTCTGTGGCAGATGTGGAGACACTTCAGGAGACTGTGGAATGATATGAGGCCCACTCGGAGGTGAAGCTCAACTGGCATAAGTGTGAGACAATGGTGCTAGGGAATGGGCTAGTGGGTGGGGATGTCATTGGATCAATTGTCCCTATGGGTGAGGTGGTGCAGTATCTGGGCATCTTCCTCTCTATATATGGCTCTATCTTGCCACAAGTGTGGTGGGAGAGCAGGGTGAATGTTTGGGAGAAGGTCCTTCAAGGGTGGAGAGGCCGCCATATCTCCCTAGCAGAGCAGGTGTCAATCCTGAATGTATATTGGTTTCCCAAGATGTGGTATGTGGCATATCACCTTGACTTCCCAGTGTGAGTAGTGAAGAAGCTGACGAAGATGGCTAGGGATTGGATCTGGGCAGGGAGGAGGTCCCAGGTCAGTTGGGATACTCTTGCGAGGCTGGTAGTAAGGGGGGGTCTTGTACTGGTGGACTTTCCTAAGAGGCTGCACTGCTTGCGAGCCTGGTGGTTGAAGAGAGCTGTGGAACTGCAGGGCAGCGGTTGGGTACCTCTGTTGCAGGGTATGGGAGATGCGAACATCCCCTTGGGGGTCCTCCGGAGATCTGCTCTCTTTGGTAGAGCTGAATGGCACTAGGCAGCTGCAGTTGAAGGGCTTTTGCTGGGGCGTGGTGGATGGAGCACACTGATTTGGCCTGCACTGGCAATGCAATGAGGGGGAGGAGGTGTGGGGGCCTAATATGTGACGTTGGGATAGATTGCTCCGGGGGGGTGCTTCACTTGATATGTTTGATATTGGGGAGAGAGTAGAGTTTCAGCAGGGGCATGACCAGGACCTTTGGCTGAGTTGCTGGCAGGTAGCCGGGATCAGTGAGGAGTGGGACTGGGCTGGTATTTGGTCTTGGAGTACTGAGGTACAGAGATGGCTTCCTCCCAAGTTCTGGGTAGTATGGTGGAGAATGTTGTAGAGGAATGTTATGCTGAATTTCTGTATGGGGCATTTGGTAGATGGTGGACAATTTGACTGTGAGGAGTGTTACAATGTTGGGCAAGCTGGGGGTTATGTACAGATGACAGAACATTGGCTGGGAGAGTGTGAGGTTTTGGGGGAATTTTGGGCCGCAATAGGGGATAGACTGGGTGTGGGGTGTAGGCTGGTGGGGGAGGGGGGTTGCTGGGAGGACTTGAGATCCTGGCTTGTGGGTGGGGTGGGTAATAGTTGGCTGGGTACTAGCAATATGGGTGGGAATAGTGGTCATTGGCTTTTTGTTTTTGAGGAGGGGCAGTGGTTGGGGCTATGGGAGAAGGTTTTAAGGTGGGAGGAGCTGTTGGGGGATCTGTTGACTGGATGGTCAGTGGGTTGGGGTCCTCAGGGGGGCCGACATCGCAGTCTGGTAGTGAAGATCTGTGAGCAGAGTGGTGGAAGGGTGGCAATGATGTTAGATAAAGTGGTCTTTCATCAGGAAAGGGTAGGGGGGGTGGGCCCCCCTAGGGGGATCGGATAGGGGGTGGGATCACTGTATTTATATGGGATAGATGGGTATTAATAAAGGAATGAAGTCCAAGTGACTATAAAAAAAAAAAAAAAAAAAAAAAAAAAAAAAAAAAAAGAAGCTGTCACCTATGACATGATTCTTGGCACCAACTGGATGAAGAAAATGAATGCAGTTGTTGATATTGGCCAACAAGTACTCAAGTTTGACTATCGAGTCAAGAAGTACAGAGTTAAGGTGACCAGCTATGAATAATCAAAAAAGAAGAAGAAGGTCACTATTCAAGAAGAATATGCCAGCAGTGAAGAGTCTACTACAGAAGAGGAAGAAGAATCTGCAGATGGAAATGATCCCAGACTCAATCCCCGAATTAACCTGGTGGATGACAGACCAGAAGACAATGTGTGGGCCAAGAATACCATCCCTATCACCATTGGAGCCATTGCAGGAGAAATCAAAGGATGCCCTATATGCCTCAAGAGACACAGGTGTCCTGAGCACTCCTCCAAAATTATGGGAACAAGGAAATCGCCTGGCACAGCCTGCCCAGAGTGCAGAAGAAAGAAGAAGAAATGTAGACATGTTCCAGAAACACCTGCAACTGAAGCTGCAGAAGTACAAGTGATTTGGGGTCAAGAATCATCTGAGGAAGAAGAAACTTCTGACCAAGAAGTTCCTAAACAAGAAGCACCCAATGAAGAAGAGGTCCCCGAACTCATTCCCTGGGATGACTCTTGCTGGATACCACCTGAAGACAATGACCCCTGGAATATAGAAGAAGGATCCAGTACAATCACCATTATTCCTAAGAAAGAAACCTGCCAAGAGAAAGCTTTTTGGCTAGGAAGATGTCCATACCAAATGGTCTTCCACTCTCCCTGAGACTACTGCTACCAGTGTCATCTGTTGGACCAACAAGAAAGACAGAGACCCCAGAGACCAGAACCCCTAACTACTCTTGCACAGTCCACCACCTTTCAAGAAGTTACCACAAGGTTATAAAGTCGATTTAGGGGATAAGGCTTCTTCACCTGAACAGAAATATACCCCTTATCTACCCTTCCCCCAATCTATGATCAAGATGGGTACTGATTTCCAAGACAACAAGAGATAAATAGCTGGGAACATCATTTTTGAACAATGGAATATTGCAATCATGGGAGACACTCTGACTGCCAAGACTGCAGACATCAGAAGATTCACCTCAGTCATGATGTTGCAGTGCATACTTTGAAGAAAGGAGATAACTAAAGCCAGATCCGAAAAAGCCAGATTCAAAAAAGCCAGACCAAGAAGCCAGGAAGAAGAATCCTCAAGATCTACAATTTGGGAGAAAATATCCTAGCTCTCATCAGACATGCTACCCACCAAGGATGGGCAGAAGATGCTGCCAACTTCATGGAAGTCCTAGACACTACAGGAAGAAGGGGAATTAATTACCTCTGAGACCCTTCTACTGGAGCCAGATGGCCACACCTCAACCTCAGAGCTTGGAGGCTCTCTGCTAGTGGAGCTTCAGCCCTAGAAAAGCCCAAACTCAGCAAGGATATTGCCCAGTATGCCCTGCTGCACCCAAAGGCCAAACCCTCAACCAAAGCACACCCAGAAGATGTGGAATATGATCTTCACAGCCTGGAGGATAAATCTATCAAGCCTGGAAAAACCTTCATGGTCAGAACTGGATTAGCCATGCAGCCACCCCAAGGAGCTTATATTCAACTGACCTCAAGGTCTGGACTTCCCAGACAAGGTATAACTGTAGAAGGAGGAACCATTGACCCTGGATATACAGGCGAAATCAAGGTTATCCTACATAACAGCAGTGCAGAATGGCACCGAATCATTAGAGGACAGAAGATTGCCCAAGCAGTCTTCATGAATGTCAAGACCCCACAGTTACAGGAAGTGTCCGAACTAACTGAAGGAATAAGACAAGCAAAGGGATTTGGAAGTTCAGACAGGAAGGAGGTACATCTCCTTCAAGTCAACCACCTCAAGAGGAATGTTCCCCAGCAAGTATACTGGCAACCAGTCAGACTGCACAAGAATCTCATCCTGGAGCCTGGAGAACAAACTACCTTCGAAATCTTTGCAGAACCTCCCAGCCCCAGAACAGACCTACATCAGGAATACCACAGGTCTGACTAGAAGAGACACTACTGCCACAGACAGACTATATACCATTTACAAACGAAATGTCACAGCCCTGACACAGGCACAATTCTCCCTGAATGATATTCAAGGAATGAACCCTGTTACCTATTTGAGCATCATCAACTCTGTTGAAATTCTATTCCCTGAAGAAGAAGAAGAGCCCATAGAATGGAGTAACCCCAGTATAGACAATGAAGTTGATGGAATGGGTATAGATGCAAAAGCAGCCTATACTTATTGGGATGATGACTGAAGAATAGTCTGAGACAGACTACCCTTCAGTGGGGGCTGATGTGACAAACCAAAATGTATCACCTGAATTATATCTTAACCAGATGACATGAACAATTAGGCAAGATGATGTGAACACACAGCATAGTAACCAGCAACCATTGTTGCAGAAAACTGTATAAATAGCCAAAGATACCAGAAAGGGTCTGTTTATCTGTACAGACTCTATACACCATACAGACTCTGTACACTGTATAGGTCCTGAACACCATATAGACTCTGTATACCTGCCATAAGTAGCAGATCTATAGTTAGCCACATAGTAACCAGATAGCAACCAACTTGTATAAATTACCCCAGAGACAAGAGTGAATAAACCTCAGTCCGAAATTCAGAACACATTTCAACTCCAGTTCACTTTCCGATACAAAGAAGAGTCCAAAATTGAATCTAAAAGCAAAAGACAAGTCTACCTACCATACTTCAAGAGAAACTCTACAGCCACTATTAGGAGATTGTGAGCATTGGTCCTCTTTTCCACTCTGGTCTACTTTCCAATACAAAGCTTGAAGATTTGCTGCCTAAGTTCAAGGAGAACTTTGCCACCTTTGAAGAACCTGCCACTTAAGGAATAAGCCATGCTATTGGTACACTTGCCAGATAAGCCTGAAGAACCCAAGTTTCTGCATTCCCAGAGAGCCTTGCCACAAGACAGTCCCTGATGCAACTTCACAGTAGAGCCAGTCTAGTGATGCAACTCTACGCAAATGAAGCCAGTCTTTGACGTAACTTTGCCAAGAGACCCTTTCCCAAAGAACGCCGCCAGTTATTCATATTCTCAATTGAAGCTACCGATTTATAAGAATCTGTGCCATCTGAGTTAATTCCCAGTTAAGCTGCCATTTTCAAGAAGTCTGCCGATTCAGGAAGAATCTGCATCATCTGCCATTTTCAAGTTATCCACCATATTCCCAGAAGAACCCTGCTGATTCAGGAAGAATCCGCATCACCCAAGTTATCTGAGCTATTGAATTACCCACCTCTTATGACATCTGAGTTATTTGTCATTCCCAGTGAGCCCAAGAAGAATCTGCCACCAATACTATTTCTAGTAATAAGAACCCATGCCACACAATTCCCAGTGAGCCAAATCGAGTTATCCGCCAAATCCACATAAGGAGAACTGTCAAATTGCCAGACTGTCATACATAAGGAGATCGTCACACTATATAAAGATTGTCGCACCAAGACTGTCACCCAGAAATCGCATACTTTTGGAAATTACCTCACTATACAAAATTGTACCATTCCCAGTTGACCCAAGAAGGAAGTCCATTCACACACAAATTGCTGCTACACCCAGAGAACCATCCCAATAAGGAAACCACTCGCAGATATCCAGATTGACTATTATACCACTAAACACCAAAGACCTTAGGAAATCTTAAAAAATTTTATTGCTTTTTGACAAAGTAACTGGGGGCTCAAGCCAAACTACATCAACCCCCAACCTTGTAATTTGCCTCCATTGAGCCAGCACATTACACTATGGATGGGGACCTAAAGGACAATTTCCACCTAGAAAAAAAAGTAGAGGTGCTAGTATAATGGTTAGTGACTTTCTTCTGGATACTGTTGGAAGGCTGGCTTATCTAAAGAATAATATAAAGATATGAAAGATTCAAAGCCTCCAAGAGAAGCTTGTTGTCTACTTGAAATTGAAAAAGCTAAGAAAGGTTATTGGACTGGAAATCATCTAATAGATCAGATATATATATATATATATAATAATAATTTAATTTAATAATATATTAATAAAAACTTACAATATAAATTAATATTATATAATTAGATTCAAGAAAATGCTATTCCAATTTTCAATACTATTCATTTCAACTATGTGGCAGTATTTGCATTTGATCATAGTCAAGGACATTCAATATATACATCAGATGCTTTATTTGCTCACAAGATGAATCTTGGATCTGGTGGAAAACAGCCACTTATGAGAACTACAAAGTTTAACAATATTCCTCAAGAAATGATATTTTCAAAGAAATATAAAATTGTTAAACTGCATGGTAAAGCAAAGGGCTTACAATAAGTACTTGAAGAAAGAAATCTTTGGAGAAAAGATTTAAAAAGAAAATGCAAGGAAAAATGCAAGAAATATGATTGTTGTGCTGTACAAATTCTATCCCATCAAGAAGATTTTAAAGCACAGAAGCCACTTCTTCAAGAAATTATTGAAAACTTGGAGCATAAATGTATTTTTTATCCTAAGTTCTATTGTGAACTTAATTATATTGAATATTTTTGGAGTAGTGCAAAAAAGTATTGTAGGTATGTAATATATATATATATTAATTATTATATATATTATTTATAATATTTAGAACTCATTGCAATTATACATGGACTGGATTGAAGCAAAATATTCCAAAAGCTTTAGCCTCTGTTGATCTTATTACAATTAGAAAATATGCATATCATTCACAAAAATATATGAATACATATCAAAAAGGACTTGTATTAGCAGATGCAGAAAATGATGTTAAAAAATATTATTCACATTAATGTGTCTCTTAGATTATTTAGTTAAGACAGAATTAGCTATCAGATATATTACATAAATAATACTATCTTATCAAATATATTCAATAAATAGGGATCAAGTGGAAGTGGGGGAAGGTAGAAGTGGATCAAGTGGAAGTGGGAGAAGGTGGAGGTAATATAGATCAATGGAAGTGAGTAATCAATTTAAGGCCACTTTTGGTAATCGATTTAAGGCCACTTGAAGGGGAATTTGGCAAAGGTGAATACGATTTAAGCTCACTTTTGGTAATTGATTTAAGGCCACTTGAAGGAGAATTTGGGGAATTTGGCAAAGGTGAATATGATTTAAGGTCACTTTTGGTAATTGATTTAAGGCCACTTGAAGGAGAATTTGGGGAATTTGGCAAAGGGGAACAATTTTGGTAATTGATGGCTGGGGGAAGGTAGAGGTGGATCGAATAGATCAAGTGGAATTGAGGTCCTTCCCTACTTCTACTTGAGAACACAATTTAAGGTCACTTTTGGTAATCGATTTAAGGCCACTTGAAGGAGAATTTGGAGAATTCGGCAAAGGGGAACAATTTTGGTAATCGAAGGCAAAGGGGAGCCATTCCACCTGATCTACCTCCCCCCACTTCCTCAAGGTAGAGTAGAGGTAGATTGAGTGGAAGTAGGAGAAGGTAGAGGTGGATCGAGTGGAATTGAGGTCCTTCCCCACTTCTACTTGAGAATATGATTTAAGGCTACTTGAAGGAGAATTTGGGGAATTTGGCAAAGGGGAACAATTTTGATAATCGATGGCAAAGGGCTTCCACTCAATCCACCTCCCCACTTCCTTAAGATGGAGTGGAGGGAAGTGGGGAAAGGTAGAGGTGGATCGAGTGGATCAAGTGAAATTGAGGTCCTTCCCCACTTCCACTTGAGGATGATTTAAGGCCACTTTTGGTAATCGATTTAAGGCCACTTGGAGAATTTGGGGAATTCAGTAAAGGGGAACAATTTTGGTAATCAATGGGAAAGAGGAGCCATTCCATCTGATCAATCTTCCCCCCCTTCCACCTGATACACCTCTCCCCACTTCCTCAAGGTAGAGTGGAGGTGGATCGAGTGGAAGTGGGAGAAGGTAGAGGTGGATTAAGTGGATCAAGTAGAATTGAGGTCCTTCCCCACTTCTACTCGAGAACATGATTTAAGGTCACTTTTGGTAATCAATTTAAGGCCACTTGAAGGAGAATTTGGGGAATTTGGCAAAGGGGAACAATTTTGAGCCATTCCATCTGATCCACCTTCTCCCACTTCCACCCAATCCACCTCCCCCCACTTCCTTAAGGTGGAGTAGAGGTGGATTGAGTGGAAGTGGGGGAAGGCACCTTTCTCCGGTACAATTCGCATTACACAAACCTCAAGCAACAGTTTTTCGATACAAAGCGGAGAAAAGGTACTATAAACATGTCTTCGAGCAAGAGTTCTGGTGGGCGTGCTGGGTCAGGTGGACCTGAGGCCTTTGGCTGGCAGCAGGTTGGGAGGGGTTATGGCCTGGGGATGGGGGCCTTTGGAGGGTCGAAGGGTGGCGAGGGTGCTAGAGGAGGGCCAGTGTCTGGTGGGAATGGCGGAGGAACTGGACCTATGAGCTTTGCTGACAAGGTGAAGGGGAGTGGATGGCCGACTGGAAGCCGGGCTGGTGCTGCAGTAGGGAAGGGCAAGGCGAGCTCTGGGAGGGGGGGAAGTCCTCTGGCTGGGAGTATGAGCATAGGGTCTGGAGGTGGTGTGGCTGGGGGCGGGACTGCTGATGGCGGCATGACGGTGAATCAGGAAAAAA
>RBNI01000158.1:0-39533 GCA_003990745.1 Jimgerdemannia flammicorona | reverse complement strand
AGAACATGATGACTGTGTGGCTTATGGCCAGGTGGGGCTCAGAGAGAAGAAGTTTCTGGTTATTGGAAGTGTGAAAAGGAAACCAGAGATGGTGGCGTTGGGTTTCATAGAAGTTGTCATGAATTGTCAATAAATTCCAATTGTTCAGCAAATTACATTTATGCTGTACTATTTTGGACACAGTTACGATTTTCAGACTCATTGCAGCGTCTGCATACTCTCAGCCCAACACCTTATGCTCATGAGCACTTGTTGGAATATTGACTCTATCTTGTCCAACTTGTGCTGGTGGATGTAAAGCAAGTGGAAATGTTGCTATGTTTGGGGGCTCTATTTATATACCTTTTATACCTTTTCTTAGATTGCAATCAGTCAGTATATATATTGCTAAGAGCACAAAATTTGCAAAGATATAGACAATCACAAAGTAAGGAGGGTTTGAAGTTATCAAGTACTAAGAGCTAATTAAGAAGGATCAAATCATCATTATTATAATTTTTTTCATCATACTTATCATCTGTATACTATTCAAGTTCTGAGTGTTCACTTTTTTCATTTTGATTAAATATTTCATTTTCACCACAGTTGATTAAGTCAGAGGTCAAATTATATAATTTATTATTAATGATATTACAATGTATCAGGTGCACCTTTCTCTAATAACATTCAGGTTATACAAACTTCAGACAACACTTTGAACAACATTTTTGGTAAAAAGGTACTAACAATATAGTAAGTAATGAGCATTTTGGAGAGGGTATGGAGCAGAGCAGCTCTAGCACCTTTGACTGGCAGTATGTGAGGTAGGATCAAGATGTAGGTTTGGAGATGCGAAGTACCTCTCTAAGGAGATATGGGACTGGTAGTGGTGGAAGGGATGGAACAAGACAGCAGGAGAGCAGACAGCTGACCTTTACTGATAAGATCAAGATGGGAGCTCAGGTGAAGAGACTAGAGGGATGGCTGGAGCTGGGGAAGAGGAAGACAGCTGCTGGGAGGAGGGGGGGGGCTCTTCTGGGGGGCTAGAGCAGGGGGGCTAGCAGTGTAGTAGCTGAAGAGGTGACTGCTGATAAGAGTGTGATAGGTAATCTGGAATAGAACTACTGATGATAGACCTAGCCATGGGATGGATATGAGGCCTGGTGATCTTGCTGATGGTATAATGGAGTTGGAGGCAGTACCATTACTCAAGAAGTCAAGATCTGAATTTGTAGTCACAATGTGCTTCCAGGTCCTAGTAGTGATAGCAAAGATGATGCTGGGGCTCTTGGCAAAAGAGGTGAAAGGTACAGCCTTCATGAAGTTTCTGAAGAAGCTAGAGTCAGTGGAGGTGGGCTTTGAGGAGGAGAAGATATTGTTAAAGATATTGGAGAAAGGGCAGAATTTGAGGGAGTAGTAGTTCTGATGGCTAGGTGTATATACTGGGACCCCCAGGTGGTACAACTGGTGGTGGCTGACCTACTAACCATCAAGAAGGAGATAGCTAGACAGCTAGTTATAGATATGGTCAAGGAGTATAGAGATGTTGTAGATGTTGGATTTTGAGTCTGGGAGGAGAAAGAACTCAGGACTAGAGATGTGGATATCAGTGTGAGGCTGGCAAAGAAGGAGAATACTGGAAAAAAGAGAGACTGGCCAGTGGTATGGAGATGGGGACCTATGGAATATAGGATATCAAGAGTGATAAAGACACAGAAGGAGGAGGAGGATTTGCTGGAGATACTGAAGGATATAGTGGGGACTATAAGAGGGTTGCTTTTTAGGGTAACCATTATGTAGTTCTGAAAGGGTTTTCTGGAAGTTCCGGATATTCTAGAAGACTGTTTTCTTATGGTCAACATCAATTTCATATGGAGCACATCCTCTATGCTTATTGATTTCAAGATCGGGTTAACGTCCCAACCAAAGTCCTTTTTCGGACTAGTTCTGGATGTTCAGGATTTTCCGTATTTCAGGAAGTTCAAGAAACTAAGACCAGCTTAGTTGAATTGGCGTATCGCTGCAGACAATACCCAATTAGGAAATTTCGTGATGGGGTTAGGAGTAGGACCTAACAGGGGGCGGATTTACTTAAGAGTGGTTTGGGGGTTATTCAATAGGTTTATTCGCTATTCATGATATTGCTATACTAGGAGTAGTTGTGTAAAGGGGTATTGTAGGGAAGTGCTCAGGAGTTGTGTTTGGATTGTTCAGGTCTGAGATTCTGAGGTCTGGAGGAGGGGGTATTTATACTAGTGAGGGGCTATCTGGACTATGCTAAATATGGGTGTAGCACTAAGTGCTTTGCTGAGTCAGAATGTAGTCATGTAGTACAAGTGTGATCTGATATGTCAAGAGATCGTCTGACTGCTGAGTCAGTTCACAGTCACGTTGTACAAGGCTAATCTAACTATACTATGACTGCCAGGCTATTTATAGGTTTAGGCACTGTCTGGATAGTCTTCGATGACATCACCATCGATGACATCATCTCTGATGAAGTAGTCATCTAGGAAGAGTGGTTTGTGGATTACTTCTCCTTGTTCGCTGAGATAATAATACATTGGGACTTCATCTCCATCCCACAGAATAGCATCGTTTGTCTCGTATACTGGATAAGGTGTTGGTGGGCGAAGGAGGGGTGTATTGTCTTCGCTTTCATCAGATTCGCTGTCTGCATACCTTCTGTAGGTTACAGCACTATGAGTCGTGGGGTTGTAGTATGCTGGCGGTTGTTGTTCATGTTGCTCATACTCGGGTGGTGGAGTGGTTGGTTCGATCTCGAGGGTTGTCTGAAGGTACAGGTTGTGTTCTCCAGTCTCTTCATTGTAGTTGAAGTAATCGGGGGTGAATGCAGGTTGGTAATTGTGCCAGTGGTCATTGTCCCAATAAGTCTCATATGTAGTTATGAACTGTTGTAAGTTCATTGGCAGAGTTGGCGGTGTGATCAGAGTTGGAAGAGATCCTTGGCTTGAGGTCATGTCAGCATTGGAAGGATCATTGTCTTCTGCTTCGTCTTTGTCGAAGTTAATTATATCGTAGACATCCTTCATGGCGTATCCAACTTGGGGCATTTGCAGGATGTGGTCATTGGGGTGCGGAAAGGTTCTGTCTATGGTTTCAATGTACTCAAGGTACTTGTGGTTGAGTTCTTATATCATGTCATCAATTTGGCCATAGGACAGGGTAGCAACCATTTCGCTGGTAGTAACTCGGAGGCGGGGAATAAAGGTGCTGTACTCGTAGAAGAGCTCTCAGTATTTGCGGGCAATGAGCTTCTGATGTTGAGACATCTGGGTAATGTCTGTATCATGTTGGTGTTCAACCATGTCTTCCAGGAGGTGGCCGATCTGGTAGTAGCTTGAGATTTGTCCAATTCGGTGGGCCTCGCTAAGCATGTTCAGGGCATTCCATCAGGCTTCTACGAAGTAGAGAGGTACTTGGCTGTAGATATTCATGAGGGGCAGAGGGGGTGTGGCTCGGTTGACAATGGCGTTCCAAATGTCAGCACAGATGCGGTTGTAGATCTCGGTGGTCATGTTTGTGTGTTTGAAAGTTTTGGTTGTTATTTGTTTTGGTTCTCTGTTTTGACACATCTTGGGGCTGAGTATATATGCATTTGTTCTAGATTGGTAAGATTCCATTTGTGTGAATCTTGTATTCCATGACTTGGTATTGACTCAGCTTTGTATGCTGTGACTTCTGTTTGACTCAGCTTTGTGATCTTACAGGTGATTTCCAGATTTGTTCAGAGATCGCGTGTGATTTATGTGGCTTGGAGGTTGTGTGCTTACAACTCTCCCCTTCTTAGCTTTTGACGTCCTCGTTGGGACCTTCTAATTTTGTTCTGTCTTGCTGAGTTCTTAATTAGATTCATGACAATTATAGTGTTCAAGGGAGTATGATATGTTGTGTACTGATAGGTATTGGAGTATTCGGATTTCAGTTGTTCAAGGAATCGTATTCCTGGACTAAGTCAGTAGCGTTCTGGAGATTGGTCTTGGGTTCCCATGTTGCATCATAGATCGGATAACCTTTCCATTTAATGAGATACTTGAGGTGGTTCTTGTGGCCACGTTTGTTGAGGATTTGTTCAACTTCATATTCTTCCTGGTCATTAATAATGACAGGTGCAGGTGGTTTTGTAGTTCTGTTCGGGAATAGTTCATCATCATTGTCATTGTATCGCTTGAGATGTTGGACGTTGAAGACTGGGTGAATCTTAATAGTGTCTGGTAGCGCCAATTTGTAGGAGGTCGGAGAGACTTGTGAAATGACTTCGAATGGTCCAATGAACTTGCTGTTCAGCTTTGTAGATGGTCTGTGCTTGAGGTTGTCAACTTGGTATCCTTGGATGTCTAGTAGAACTTTTTCTCCAATATCAAAGGTTTCTTTTCGGCGATGTTGGTTACCATACTGTGACTGTTGTTCTTGAGCTCATGATAAGTTCTCAATTGCGATCTGGCTTAGATGACGCATTTGAAGTAAGAATTCTTCAACAGCTTCAACTGTAGAGGGTTCTTCAGTAGTTTGAATGAGTGTCAGAGGAGTGTTTGGGTTTTGTCCAGTGTTGGCGAAGAATGGGGTCATTCCAAGAGAGGCTTGCTTGCTATTGTTATAGGCAAACTCGACTGCAGTGAGGTGTTCATGCCAATCATCTTGTCTGTAGGAAACATAGTTTCTTAGCATTTGTTCCAGAGTTCGGTCCATTCTTTCAGTTTGGCCATCAGTTTCAGGGTGAAAGACTGTGGATAGTGCAAGTTTCAATCCAAGGTGTGTATGGAGGGCTTTCCAAAAATGGCTGGTGAATTTTGGATCTTGGTCGCTAACAATGATCTTAGGGAGACCATGATAGCGGAAGATATTGTCAAACAAGAGTGTAGCTATGTCTGGTGCTGTTGCAGTGGTGGTAGTTGGTATAAAGTGAGCTTGTTTGCTGAGATAGTCCACAAAGACAACAATTGCATCTTTCCCATTCTTGGTTTGGGGTAGTTGTACAATGAAGTCCATGGAGACTTGTTCCCAATTAGCAGATGGTACTGGGATAGGGTGGAGTAGACCAGGTTTTGCTAGTGTTGAGGACTTGTTCTGTTGGCAAGCATCACAGGAAGTAATGTAGGTTTTGAGTTGATCTGCCATTTGGGGCCAATAGAAGTTTTGGGAGATAACCTCATAGCATTTATCAAATCCTAAGTGTCCAGCGGTAGGGACATCATGACATTCAAATAGGATATTCCTTCGGAGGTCTCAGTTGTTTGGAACATACAGTCTGTCCTTGTAGTAGATAGCATTGTCCTTGAGTTGGTATTGATTGTACTGGGTATGCTTGTCAGCATCATCACTGTTCAGGATTTCTCAGAGTGCTTGAGCTTCTTTATTATCAGCACATGCTGCAATAATTTGTTCCATGATGGAGTTTGTAACCAGAGTGAGAGTTTGGATGACTTCTTCAATAGGTGGTCTGAAGATTGCATCGGCAATAATGTTTTCCTTGCCAGGGCGGTACTGGATTTTGTAGTCAAAGTTGGTGAGGACTTTCATCCATCTGGCTTGCTTTCGAGAAAGGGTAGCCTGGGTCTTGATGTTGACTAATGACTTATGGTCAGTCAATACAGTGAAGTGTGCTCTTTCTAGGTATGGTTGCTATTTGATCAGAGTGTCCACGATGGCTAACATTTCCTTCTCGTGAGTTGCATAGTTGATTTCGACATCATTGAACTTGCAGGAATGATAGGCCACAGGGTGTCCTTCTTACATGAGTACTGCTCCAAGGGCTAGGTCAGAGGCATCAGTGGTAACTTCATATGGTAAGGCAGGATTTGCTGCTTGAAGTACTGGAGTGGTTATCAAAGCATCTTTCAATGCTTGAAAGGCTGTATCTTGTTCGGGTCCCCAATTTGCAAGGTTGTTGAAGTTTTTTTCTTGTTTCATGGTCCAGGGTTGTTCTTCTTTCTTGTTATGCTTGGTCATTTGAGTAAGGGCTGTGGCGATTTTGGCAAAGTTGGCAACAAATTGTCTGTAATAGTTTGCTAATTCCAGAAATGACTGGAGGTCTTTCAGCTTCTTGGGTCTGGGCCAATCCTTGATTGCAGAGATTTTGCTGGGGTCCACTTTGATTCCATTTGGAGTGACAATGTATCCAAGGAATTGGATTTCTTTCAGGAGAAATTCGAACTTGCTGAGTTTTGCGAAGAGTCTGTTTTCTCGGAGTTTCAGTAGTACTAGTTCGAGGTGTTCGAGATGTTCCTCCAGGGTTTTGCTGAAGACTAGGATGTCATCAATGTAGACAACAACGAATTTGTCCAGGTATGGGTGCAGGATGGTATTCATCAGTGTCTGGAAGGTTGCAGGAGCATTAGTTAAGCCAAAAGGCATAACCAGGAACTCAAAATATCCATAGCGAGTTTGGAAGGCTGTCTTATAGATGTCTTCTTCTTTCATGGCAATTTGCCAGTAACCATTTTGTAAGTCAAAAGAGCTCATGAATTGTGGGTTGGTAAGTCTATTGAATATTTCATCGATTCTGGGTAGTGGGCAACAGTTCTTGATGGTCTGTTCGTTGAGGTCACGGTAATCAATGCACATTCACAGGTCTCCTCCTTTCTTGACAACAAAGAGGACTGGTGCACCATAAGGTGATACACTGGGTCTGATGAATCCTTGTTCCAGGAGTTCGTCAATTTCTTTTTTGAGTGCATCGATTTCTCTTGGAGACATATGGTAGATTGACTAGAAGGCTGGCTTGGCGTCTGGAATGGTCTTGATCGCATGGTCTACTGCTCATTTGGGAGGTAGGCCTTTTGGAAGTTTTTTCGGAAATATGTCTTGGAATTTCTGAAGTAGTGGTCTGACATGGCTGTCAACATTGGAAAAGTCTTCTTCAGAGTTCTCAGGTTCTCCTTTGGATGGACGGATGGAGATAGCAAAGAGAGGGCATTTCTTGGCTAGTTTCTTGAGTTGTAGCTTGTTAATGTGGGTGATCTTTGGTCCAGGGTCGCTAGAATTGAGTGGGTCCTTTTCGCCTTGCAGTTTGAAGTTGTGGCGTCCTTTTTTGATGGTCAGAGAATGGTTTACCCAATCGATCATGGGGTTCTCTTGTTTCAACCATGGTGTTCCAAGGATGATTTCATTATCTGGGAGTGGTATGATCTGGAGGGTAACATGTACTCGATAGTCACCAATTCAGAAGGGTAGATTGCGGACTTCCTTGCTAATGACATGTGAGGTTCCATCAGCTGTGGCAACTGCTTGGGTTTGTTGTACTGGAGAGGTGAAGACCTTGAGTCTGTTGGCTATTTCTTCATTGATGAAGTTGCCTGAGGCACCACTGTCTATCATAATCTTGATAGGTGCTCGATTGACAAAAGCTTTAAGTGTAAGCAGTTTGTCTGATCCAATGGTGGTAATTTCGGTTGTAGGAGCTTTCCTTCTGTTAGTTCTTCTTTGAGCCAGTTTGTTGACACAAGAGAAGCAATCATCAATCATTCGGGAAGAGTACATTCCAATACCATGGGGGCATCGGCCACTTGGTATATATCTGTCTTCGATTTTCTTGTAGAATTGTTCTTCCTTGTTCATGGTAGGTTGGGCTGGGGCTTTGTTTGATGAACCAAATCCTTTGGATCCTCAGATAGTGGGCAGTAGTTCAGGGACTTCCTTGACTGTCAGGGTTGACTCGATTTTTTCGAATAGGATCTGGGCAATGCAGAAGCCTATAGAGATCTTGAAGGGTGTCCAACTGTGGTTTTGGATGAAGACAATAATTTCACCTGTGTAGTCTTCGTCAATGACTCCTCCTTCTACTGAGAGTCCTTTTAATGCTAGACTGCTGCAACAGCATATTCTTCCAACATATCCTTCAGGGATTTGGATACTGATTCCTGTGTAGACCTGTTTGACTTCTTGGTTGGAGACTGTAGCTTCTTCGGCTGCATACAGGTCATATCCAGCTGCTTTTTGACTTCCTTTGGTTGGGGCTTTGGCCGTTTGTCTTAACTTGACAAAGTCTAGGGTTCTGGTAGTCAGGTTGTTGAGGTGGTGCAGAGTGGTAACAGTTGCTCATGTTGCTGTTCGGGGTTTTCAGTTAGGGTAGGCACTGGCCATGTGTCCTGTCTTTCGGCAATAGAAGCATGCTCCACTTCTTCTAAGTTCATTTCTTTCGCCTTCAGTGAGTTTCTTGAAGGTACTCGGCTGAGTGGGTTCATGATTTCTGGGTGTCCATGAAGTTGATGATGAGGGAGCTCGGGATGCTTCATGCTTGGGTTCTTCTTTCTTGGTCCAAGTCCTTTTCTTGTTGTTGAATTGTCTTCTGGGCAGAATAGGTCCAGCTGTTAGGATCTGCTTGACCATAGTCTTGATTCTTGCTAGACACCATTGTTGATGGTCACAACCAACTGGGCGTCCTTGTTCTTGGATTTTTCTAGTAAGCCATTCAGGCAGAGCATCGAGTAAATGGTCTGCTCTTGTACCATTTCGTGCTTCGTCATTGGCAATGTATCCTAGGCCAACAGTGTTCAGGAGGGACTCTAGTTTTGTACAGAAGGTTTTGAATTCCTCCTTGCCATGTACATCAAATTTGAGGTTGCAAAGTTTTACTCGAGATTCAGCGATCATGGTTTCACTGCAATATTGAGCAATCATGAGTTATTTAAGTCCAGGGGCTGCAGGATGGTCTCCATATCCTGGGGCATTGTTTGCTGCATTCTGAGCAACTACTGCAGGTCGGGTGTCCCATGTGAGGGGTTTTTCAGGAAGGGTTTGCCACCATTCTTCAGCAGGTCCTCGGAAGAATGTAACAACTCAGCGGACATAGGCCATAGTGGTGGCAAAGAGTTGTTCCAGAGTGTGGTCTTGATTGTTTGTCAGAACGCGGTCAGCAACTCACTCATTGGTCCAATGATTGGCTTCGAAGTTGGTGTCAACTACCCTAATGAAGCTTTGGACTTCTTGTGCAGTACCATTGAAGGTGGATAGACTCAGATTTTTTGTAGGTCAGGTCTGTTTGGCTAAGGCAGTAATAGTTGCTGCCATTATGGCTACCTGGGCTGTGAGATCTATAATCTGTTGGTTCACCATGTTGTTTACTGGAGGTGGTTGGACTACTGGTAGTGGTGTTACTGGTACTACTTGAGGTACTGGTGCAGAGTGTGATGGGGTTCTTTGGGTCTGCATAAGTTGCTGGAGTAATAGTTATGGATCTGGAGTAAGAGCTTGATAGATAGCTGTCTGTTGCTGTGTAGGTGTATTCTGTCCTGATGGAGGTTCGTTTCCTTCAGTAGTATATCCGGGATCGAATTCACTGAGATACTCCTCCTCCTCTTCAGTTTGGTCCTTGTATACTTGGGTTTGCTCGGCATCAAAGTAGACAGAATCAGTTGTATATCTGATTTCAGATGGACTTAGTTCAAAGTCAAGTTCTGGTTCGGTATTGGTTTCAGATTCAGGTAGAGTTGTAGCAGGGCCTGCTTCAGGTTCAGGATCAGGTAGTTGATGAAGGGTTTCTCTTGCTTCTTCTTTAAGAATATGGCAGGCCTTGCTGTTCTGGAATTGGTAGTATAACGCGGTCTTGGTCCTGGTGCGGTGAAAGTCGGAAGAGTTGAGCCACTTGGCTACAGAGGCTTGGGCTTTATGAGGAACTAAGGCTAGAAAGACTGCTGCTGGTTGTCCTAGGTCGCTCGGGTTTGTGGAGCTGACAAAACTCTTATTGAGAAGAGTAAAGAAGGCTTCTATAAGACCTTCTTCGTCTTGACTTGCTGGGTGTAGTGCAAGGAGTTCGGTGAATAGGGTTTCACCTATTTGCTGGTTTACTTGGAGTACTTCTTTCTTTGAGTGAAGTTTGTCCCACTTGTAGTAGGTGTGGAGGTCAAATTGTCCTTGTACGTCAGGTTCAATTCTCTCCAGATTGTCAGATAGTTCAGAATAAATTCTAGTTCAGAGGTTGGGCTCTATACCAACTTGTAGGAATTTGCAGAAGGGTTTGTAGCGGAGTGAGGAAGCGTCTTGAAGCGGAATTGGATTGTAAAACTGCTGCTACCAAGTTGCAAGAGGGTTGCTTTTTAGAGTAACCATTATGTAGTTCTGGAAGGGTTTTCTGGAAGTTTCGGATATTCTGGAAGACTGTTTTCTTATGGTCAAGATCAATTTTATATGGAGCACATCCTCTACGCTTATTGATTTCAAGATCGGGTTGACGTCCCAACCAAAGTCCTTTTTTGGACTAGTTCTGGATGTTCAGAATTTTCCGTATTTCAGGAAGTTCAAGAAACTAAGACCAGCTTAGTTGAATTAGCGTATTGCTGCAGATAATACCCAATTAGGAAATTTCGTGATGGGGTTAGGAGTAAGACCTAACAGGGGGCGGATTTACTTAAGAGTGGTTTGGGGGTTATTTAATAGGTTTATTCGCTATTCATAATATTGCTATACTAGGAGTAGTTGTGTGAAGGGGTATTGTGGGGAAGTGCTCAGGAGTTGTGTTCGGATTGTTCAGGTCTGAGATTCTGAGGTCTGGAGGAGGGGGTATTTATACTAGTGAGGGGCTATCTGGACTATGCTAAATATGGGTGTAGCACTAAGTGCTTTGCTGAGTCGGAATGCAGTTACGTAGTACAAGTGTGATCTGACATGTCAAGAGATCGTCTGACTGCTGAGTTAGTTCACAGTCACATCATACAAGGCTAATCTAACTATACTATGACTGCCAGGCTATTTATAGGTTTAGGTACTGTCTGGATAGTCTTCGATGACATCACCATCGATGACATCATCTCTGATGAAGTAGTCATCTAGGAAGAGTGGTTTGCGGATTACTTCTCCTTGTTCGCTAAGGTAATAATACATTGGGACTTCATCTCCATCTCACAGAATAGCATCATCTGTCTCGTACGCTGGATAAGGTGTTGGTGGGTGAAGGAGGGGTGTATTGTCTTTGCTTTCATCGGATTCGCTGTCTGCGTACCTTCTGTAGGTTATAGCACTATGAGTCGTGGGGTTGTAGTATGCTGGCGGTTGTGGTTCATGTTGCTCATACTCGGGTGGTGGAGTGGTTGGTTCGATCTCGAGGGTTGTCTGAAGGTACAGGTTGTATTCTCCAGTCTCTTCATTGTAGTTGAAGTAATTGGGGGTGAATGCAGGTTAGTAATTGTGCCAGTGGTCATTGTCCCAATAAGTCTCGTATGCGGTTATGAACTGTTGTAAGTTCATCGGCAGAGTTGGCAGTGTGATCAGAGTTGGAAGAGATCCTTGGCTTGAGGTCATATCGGCATCGGAAGGATCATTGTCTTCTGCTTCATCTTTGTCGAAGTTAATTATATCGTAGACGTCCTTTGTGACGTATCCAACTTGGGACATTTGCAGGATGTGGTCATCGGGGTGCGGGAAGGTTCTGTCTGTGGTTTCAACGTACTCAAGGTACTTGTGGTTGAGTTCTTGTATCATATCATCGATTTGGCCATAGGACAGGGTAGCAACCATTTCGCTGGTAGTAACTCGGAGGTGGGGAATAAAGGTGCTGTACTCATAGAAGAGCTCTCAGTGTTTGCGGGCAATGAGCTTCTGATGTTGAGACATCTGGGTAATGTCTGTATCATGTTGGTATTCAACCATATCTTCCAGGAGGCAGCTGATCTGGTAGTAGCTTGAGATTTATCCAATCCAGTGGGCCTCGCAAAGCATGTTCAGGGCATTCCATAGGGCTTCCACGAAGTAGAGAGGTGCTTGGCTGTAGATATTCATGAGGGGCAGAGGGGGTGTGGCTCGGTTGACAATGGTGTTCCAAATGTCAGCATGGATGCGGTTGTAGATCTCGGTGATCATGTTTGTGTGTTTGGAAGTTGTGGTTGTTATTTGTTTTGGTTCTCTGTTTCGACGCGTCTTGGGGCTGGGTATATATGCATTTGTTCTGGATTGGTAAGATTCCATTTGTGTGAATCTTGTGTTCCATGACTTGGTATTGACTCAGCTTTGTGCGCTGTGACTTCTGTTTGACTCAGCTTCGTGATCTTGCAGGTGATTTCCAGATTTGTTCAGAGATTGCATGTGATTTACGTGGCTTGGAGGTTGTGCGCTTACAGGGACAGTTGAGAGGAGGCAGAAGACTCGGGAGAAGTATGAGGCAAGAATGGTGGTTGAGGTAGAAGATATAGATGGACTGGGTTATCTGAGAAAAGATACAAAAGAGGTGGATTCAGAAGGAGCTGTTGGTGAAGTTAGGAGGGGGGATGGAGGAGGGGGCCACTAATGGAAGGAGGTTCTGGGAGAAGTGTGGTTGTAGAGGATACAAAGATGGCCAAGGGAGAGCACTCTCAGTATAGAGTGCCTGAGGGGGTTATAGGTGAGGAGGAACTACAGAATGTGCTGAAGGAGGAGTGGAATGAGTTGGTGAGAAGAAATACTGAGAGAGGGCAGGCAGAGGGAGTAGAGGGGGTGACTGAGAGAGTTGAGGAAGCTGTGGATAAAGAGAAGTGGCTGTAGAAGATGCTAGAGAATATGGCAGCAGAAGAGGTAGAGGGGGAGGACTTTTAGGTACTAAGTGAGAGATACTAGAGAGAAATTCTAAGAGGTGAGAAGGTGCTAAGAAAAATCTGCAATAAAATTATTGTGGTACTACTAAAGGCTGAGATCTGTCAAGTGGATGATACCAGGGAGGCAGTGCTTATAGTAATTGTAAATGATCATGCAGCCTACATGTGGGGTCCAAGAAAGAGGCAGAAAAAGTAGCAGGTGGTGTGCAAGAAATATCAGTCAGAGATAGAGGCTGTGGATGGAGTAGATATTAGCAGCACTGGAGGCTCAGCAGGGGGAGGTAGACAAGATGGAAGCAAAGAGGAACTTAGATCTTGTAGTGATAGGATAAGTATAGAATTGTAGAGTGGACACTCTCTTTCAAAAAACATTATTAACTATGAACAGTATAACTAAAATCTTCTCTTTGAATATCAATAGACTGAGGGGTACAATGAGATGACAGAACTTCTTTAGCTAATTAAAAGGACTGGATGTGGATCTTTTTTTATTGCAGAATGTGAGTTATGATATATACTTGGACTTATTAGACTAGATGAGGGAATAGGACAGTACAGTGGTGTGGCAGGGTTGAGTGGGCATTCTGGTCAGAAATGGGGTTGGGGACATTAGGGACATGGGACATTGGGGGAGTCCATTGATATGGAGAGTGTGGAGGAGGCTGGGTTGGAGTCCCCTAACTGTGAGATCATACTATTATCTAGTGGAAAGAAGAGAGTGAGTGAATTGGGTCTGGGGTCTGTGAGAGGCTAGTATTCTGGTAGATGTGGGGATTGACTGTCTGAGGGGTGACTTTAATATGATATGTAATGAAAGGTTGGACAAAACTGATGGAGAGAGAGATATGGTCAGCAGGATTGGTGGGATGGAGGACTGAGAGGAGATTGAGAGACTGAGTTCTTTAGTGGATACTAGGAGACTTGGGTGGACTGATTATAGGATTTATACTCAATGGGTGGCAGGACTGAGATCCTAGATAGACTGGGTGTTGATGGCTGAGTATGGAAGAACAGATATCTGGAGTGAGATTGAAATAGTCTAGTGCCTTGGTCTGACTATAGGGGGTTGCTAGGTAGGGAGAAATTTGGGTGTAGTGGTGATGGACCTGAACATTAGTATCTGAACACTATATTGCTGAGAGATAGTGTCTTATAGAGAGAATGGATGATAGAAGTTAGTGCTAAGGTAGTTGAATGGAGGGCACAGGGGTTAGAGATTGGGGATCATTGACAATAGTTGAAATCTAATGCTCAGAAGTTTTGGGGTGAGACAGGGAGAGAGAGTGGGGTATAGTAGAGGCAGTATGTTAGGTGGGCCTTACAGAGGCTGGCAAAATTGCTAGAGAGGTGGGCTACTGAGACTGGAGGAGGAACTGCAGGTGAAAGGATTGGCAGCTTGGCTGAGATAGTAGGGAGTGGAGGAGGAAGAACAGCCTACTAGATTCCTATCAAGACTGCTATATACAAGGAGGACAAGGTAGCAGTGAGAAAGAGTGCTAGATGAGACAGAGAAGATAGTGACTGAGATATTAGAGATCTTGGGCCTATTGTAGTCTCACTAGGGGTAGCTGTGGAGTGAGAAGGAGGGGGGAGAAGATATTCTTGATATTAAAAGATAGTTGGAAATTGGTACCTGGCCCAGGCTGTGGGTCTGGATAGACTTGGAGGTCTGGTGAGTAGTGAGGAGATATATTGGGTCTTGGTAATGATGAGTAAGGAGATAGCTCCTAAGGAGGATAAGCTGTCTTGGAATTTTTGGAAAAAGATGGCTAGTATTGAGATTGTGCTAAAGAAGATGGTGTGGACATTTTTCTCCAATACCATTTTGGTTATACAACCTTTGAAAAGTACTTACAATATCATTTTAAGAGAAAAGAGACTAGCAATATGGTGACCAACAGACAATCTGAGGTATATACTGAGCAGAGTGGCTCAAGTATGTTAAACTAGCAGTATGTAGGAAGAGGCCCTGGCCTGAGGGGTGGTATGAGGAAGCTGCTGGCAGGAGGACTTAGAAAGGGAGGAGGTAGTGGTAGAGGACAGAAGTCTGAGAGGACAAGCTTTGCAGAGATAGTGAAGAGGAGACAGCAGACATCTGAGCTGGAGGGATGGCTGAGAAGAGGCAAGGAGATGGAGAAGGCAGCGGTATATAGGAGAGTAGTCCTTGGCAGTGGGGGTAGTGGAGTTGGGGGTATAGTAGCTGGGGTGAGCATGACAGCTGATAGTGATAAGACTGCCAATCTGAAAAAAAATCTAGATGTGACTGCTAATGGCATGGCTGAGTGGTTGGGGCTTGGAAGGCAGAGAGATTTGGCAAATAGTGTGATAGGCCTGGCAGTGGCCCTATTACTCAAAAAATAAATCTCACTGTTCACAGTTATACTGTACTTCCAGAGCCTAGCAGTGATGGTGAAAATGATACTAGGGCTTATTGCTAAGCAGGTGGCTGAAACAGCATCTATAAAGTTTCTAAATTGGAGGGAGTAGAGGTGGGCTTTGAGGAGGCTGGGCCTTTGGAGGAGATAATGAAGGTTGGATTGACTGTTGGAGAGGTGTGTGTTCCAATGACACATTATCTGCAATGAGATCCCTGGGTAGTATAACTTCTAGTAAAAGGAGTGCCCATGGTGACAGTGGTGGAGACAAGAAGGAGAGTTGAGGAGATCATGGCAGAGTATGGAGAGGTGGTGGATATCAGATTCAGAGTCTGGGAAGAGACCTTGCTCAGGACTAGGGATATTGATGTGAGGATTCAGCTGGCAGGGAAGAAAGCTACTGGGAAGGCAAGGGACTGGCCTTCAGTAATAGTAAGGAGGGCAATCTTGTGTAAGGTGATGAGGGTGAAGGGGAGTGAGGAGGAGGAAGAGGACTTATTAAAAGTGCTGGAAGAGCTGAGCAGTGCTGTTGAGCAGTAGACAAAGGCTTAGAAGGCTTTTGTGGAGTCAGCACTCTTGGAAGTAGTCAATGGGAAGCAGATTCAAGTGGACAAGAGGTAATGGGAAAGAGCTCAGGGATGTAAGAGACAGAAGAAGCTGCTGGCTAAACTGGAGGATAGACTACAGAAGGATGCAGGAGGAATGGTAGAGGCAGGGGGTGCCAAAGCAAGTATCTGGACTAGCAAGGGTGGTGGGAGTGCAGAGAAGGAGACAGGAGAGGAGAGGGAGGTAACTGACAATGACCTGTATACTGATGGTACATTTGAGGTCTGAGAGGAGGCCTGGGAGGACTTGCCTAACCCTACTCCTCTTATCAGGTGAGGTCTAGCTTCCCAAAGCAGGGTGGTAGAGGATGTACCAATGTGGGGGACCCAGTGAGTGCAATTTGGAGTTCTAGAGGTGACGAATGAGAGACAAGTAGTAGTGGTTGGAGAGGAGGAACTAGTGGATATCTCAGAGATATGGGATGAGTCTGCAAGTGCCAGAGCTGATACCACAATGCTGGATGGAGGGATGCCCATAACTCCTGGAGGGAAGAAGGTGGGGAACCTACTTTGGATGTGTAGGATGATGAATAACCTGGCAGCTGAAGAGTTGGGGGAGGTGGACCTAAGAGTAGTGAGTGATGAGCATTGGGTGTTGTTTCTACAGAGGGATGGAGTAGTGATGGCATTGAAGACAGAAATCCTTATAGTGTATCTGAAGGAGGAAGAGTATGAGGTGGATAAGGAGCAGGAGATAGAGCTGGCAGGTATCACTGATGAGAGGGCTAAATACTGCTAGACCAAGTATCATAAATTGCAGCTCTGGTAGGAGGCCTGCCTGGGGTACTGAGAGGAGTTTGAGGAGAAGGCAGATAGGGAGATGAATGAGCTGTTGGTAGTATTGGAGGCTCAGAGGGCTGAAGTGGAGGGGGTGACTGCAGAACATAATCTGGATATAGCACAGGAAGAGATGAATGTGGAGTAGTAGAGATAGACTTGATAATATTCCATATTTTATTATAAATAGTACAACCAATATTTTTTCTTTGAACATGAATGGGTTGCAGGGTACTTCTCAACATAGGAACATTTTTACTTAGCTGAAGAGATTGGAGGCTGATCTCTTCCTCTTGCAGGATATCAGGTGTGAGGATGATTTCGATAGGCTGGAATGGACAAAGGAATGGAGAGGTGAGATAGTTTGGAAGAGCAAGGTTGGGATTCTGGTCTGGAAAGGCAGAGGGGAGATATGGAATATGAGGAGCTGGGGGGATAGATTGGTCTGGGAAGAGTGGATATGTACAGGTTGAGAGCTAGTCACAGTGGGTTTCTGTTACTATTCTGCTGTATAGAGTGAGCATGTGGATTGAGTGAAGGATCTCTGGAAGAGTGGGGTCCTTGCAGTGGCTGGGGTAGATATGCTTGGTGGAGACTTCAATATGGTCCAGGATGTACTAATAGATCGGATCATTGGAGGCTGTTAGGACAGGGGTATT
Source organism: Jimgerdemannia flammicorona (assembly GCA_003990745.1). NCBI lineage: Eukaryota > Fungi > Mucoromycota > Endogonomycetes > Endogonales > Endogonaceae > Jimgerdemannia > Jimgerdemannia flammicorona. The sequence continues at coordinate 22,617 of RBNI01000158.1, read as the reverse complement.
TTGGGGGGAGTGGGGATGGGCCTGGACATTGGTACCTCAATTCCTCTTTATTAGATGATTGGATCCAGTAGGATGAATGAGCCGAAAACATTCAACTGAGGGTAGAGAGCTGGAGGCAGAAAGGTGCCCCAGTTGATGTTCAGTGGATAAGGATGAAGGAGATGGCCAGGGTCTACTGGAGTGAGGTTGGTAGGGAGGCTGAGAAGCAGAGGAGGTGACAGGTGAGATGGGCTCTGCTAGACTGACTAGACTCTTGGAGAATTGGGCAGAGCTAGTAATATTGGAGGGGGGAGAGGATTGGAGATTAATGAGGGCAAAAATAGAGATTGGAGAATTACAACAGGTATTGCGAGAAGAGAAAGAGGCAAGGGTGTAGAGCTTGGCAGCATGGCTTCATTTGTAGGGTTTGGAGGAAGGGGAGAGGTTCTTGAAGTATCTCATGAGAGCCCTTCAGATAAGAAGGGTACAGTAAAGGTGGGAGGGGGTACTTGACTCTGATAGAATACTGGTATATGGTATATAAGACATTCTTGAATCATTAAAGGAGTGATGGAGTGGATTATGGAGTGAGGAGGAGGGTGGGGCTGATGCTGCTGCTATTGACCAGACATTGGAGGATTGGACCCTCCACAAGTGGATGGACTGGGTGACTTGGTGTTGCTAGTACAAGAGGAAGAGATCCACTAGGTTCTTGCTATGACAATGCTGGGTACAGTACCTGGGGAGGATGGTCTGCCCTGGGACTTCTGGAAGAAGATGGTGGGAGTTCTGGGAGTACTGAGTGAGATAACAGCATTGTGTGATTTTATACTATAGATAGGGAGATGGGTGGGGGAGCAGAATCTGGGACTGGTGATACTGCTTTATAAGAACAAAAGAAGATAAGAGGAATGGAAGAACTAGTGGCCAATTATACTGCTGGATATGAACAGAAAGTTGGTGACTAAGGTGGTGGTCACAAGGCTACAGAAGGTGACCCAGCAAGTCTTAGGTATTGAGCAGAGGGGCTTTGTAAGAGGACAGCTCATTAGAGATTGCACTGCCTGGATACATAGAGTTATTAAAGGAGTATGAGCTTGTTGACTGGATGGGTAACTGGTCTTCTTGGACTAGTAGAAGGCTTATGACTGAGTGTGGCAAGTCTGGCTAGTGAAAGTATTAAGACTGGAGTACTACACCAGTTCCAGTCAGCAATGATCAGTCTACTGGAAGAGAGTAGGGCTGCACTTATGTATAATAGACATAGAGGGATATCATTCTCCCTGAGTAGGAGTGTGCTCCAGTGGGACCCACTGTTCTCCATTCTGTATACTGTTTCCCTGGAACCTCTAATGGATAGAATCAGGCAGAAGATAGTGGTGCTCTCTTTCTTTAGAATTGGATGGAAAGTTTGGGCCTTTGCAGATGACATAGTGGTCAGCCTGGGATCCATTGCTGATATTGAGGAGCTTAAGGAGACAGTGGAGTTATATGAGGAGAACTCTGGGGCTAGACTCAATTAGCATAAGTGTGAAATAATGGTATTAGATAATAGCCTAGTGGGAGGAGATGTTATTGGAATAGTCATCCCTGCTGGTGAGATAGTGTGATACTTAGGTATTTATTTATCAGTTTATGGGTCAGTCCTATCCAGACTTTGGTGGGAGCAGAGGGTTGGAATCTGGGGGATTACCACTTATCTCTTTTTTTTTTTTTTTTTTTTTTTTTTTTTTTTTTATAGTCACTTGGACTCTGCCATTTATTACCAGTTTATTGTTAAATATACATTCCTCCTCCTACTACCCAATCCCCATAGGGGAGCCCCTCCCTACCCTGACCCATGTAAAGACCACCTTCTCCCCAACTACTCCCACCCTTCCCCCACTCTGCCTACAAATTTTCTCCACCAGTTTACATCTCTGACCCCTCTATATCCCCCACCTGAGCCACCAGCCTGTCAAGGTATCCTCCATAAGGCTATGCCACTACCTCAGCCAGATCTCTAAGCCCAGTCTCCTTCCATCTTCGAACACAAATAGCCAGTGGCCAGCCAACCCTACCCAAATGGCCAGTGCCCAGCCTAGTGTGAGCTATTCCTTACTCACTCCCACCACTAGTCTGTCTCTCAAATCCTCCCACTGCCCCTGCATGCCTGATCCCCTGCCCCTCATCTCCAAATAATCCCCAACAGATTGCCAAAAGCCACTAAGTACCTCATACTCTCCTAGCCAATGCTCTGATGTCTGTACATAACCCCCTTCCTGGCCTATATCATAACATTCCTTGCAGTCAAAGCAACCCCCCTTGACAAGGTGACCTGAGCAGTAATTGAGCATGACATTCCTCCTCAACATGTACTATCAAGTCACCCAATACTTCAGCAGCATCCATCTTTTTACCTCAGCACTCCATGCCCAAATGCTCCACTAGTCTCACTCCTTGTAATTCCTATACCTTGCCAACCACTGGGTCACAGATCCTGGCCCGGTCCCCTCTGGCAGTCTATCCCATCACTAATGTCAAACTCAAGCAATGGGACTCTGCCCAGTAGCACTCAGTCACATCACTACATCTCTGGGTCTCAATCCTCCTCTCCTTCATTTCTCTGCCAATAGATCCCGATGCAGTGCACCCCCTCTGCTATCTCCCACCAGAAGCCTTTAAATTGCAATTGAGTAGTGTTCTGAAGTCCAACCAAAGATAGGAGATCACCAGTTGAATCTCTAGGCATGGACCGCCTCTCCCAAACCTTCTGCAATAGAGGAACCCAATCACCCCCTCTCAATTCCATGGCTCTCTTCAACCACCAAACCCTCAAGCAGTGTAGCCTCTTCGAGAAGTCCACCAGTCCTAGTCTGCTGCTCACCACTGGTAGGGACAAGACTTCCCAGCTTATCTGACTCCTCCTTCCAGCCCAGATCCAACCCTTTGCAAGCTTCATCAGTCTCTTCACCACCCAGGATGGGAAGTCCAGATGGTATGCCAGATACCACAGCTTCAGTAGCCAGTAGATGTTCAAAATTATGACATGCCCTACTAGGGACAATTGATGGCCCCCCCAGCTCCACAGGGCCTCCCCCCAGATGCCAATCCACTGCTCCTACCAAAGCCTGGGTAATACTGACCCATACACTGAAAGATAGATACCAAGTACCACACTGCCTCACCAGCTGGAACAATTGTTCCAATAACCTCCCTCCCTACCAGACCATTGTCTAACACCATCGTTTCACACTTATGCCAGTTAAGTCTTGCCTCAGAGTTCTCCTCATATGACTCCACTGTCTCTTTAAGCTCCTGAACATCTGCAATTGATCCCAGTCCGACCACCATATCATCTGCAAAGGCCCCCACCCTCTATTCAATGCCAAAGATAGAGAGCCCCACTATCTTCCACCTGATTCTATCCAGTAGTGGTTCCAGGGAAAGGGCATATAAAATGGGAGACAATGGGTTCCCCTGGGGCACCCCCCTGCCCAGGGGAAAAGCCACCCCTCAATGTCCATTATACATGATTGCCATCCTACTCCCTTCCAGTAGACTGACTATTGCTGACTAGAACTGGCATGGGACCCCAGCCCTATCTAAAACTTTTGCCAGCCAGACTCATTGCACCTGATCATAGGCCTTCTCCTGGTCCAAGAAGACCAGATGCCTATCCAATCCACAAGCCCATGCCTCTTCAATAACTCTATGCACCCAGGCTGTACCATCCCTAATAAGCTGTCCCCCTACAAAGCCCCTCTGCTCAGTGTCCAATATTTGCTGTGCCACCTTTTATAGCCTTGTAACCACTACCTTACTAACCAACTTTCTATACATATCCAAGAGCATAATTGGCCTCCAGTTCTTCCAGTTCTCTTGCCTTCTTTTGTTCTTATAGAGCAATGTCACCAATCCCAGTTCCTGCTCCCCCACCTATCTTCCTGTCCGTAGAATAAGATCACTCAATGCTGTCATCTCCCCCAGCACCCCTGGGATCCTGACCATCTTCTTCCAAAAATCCCAGAGCAGACCATCTTCTCCAGACACCATACCTGAGGTTGTTGCAGCAAGAACCTGGTGGATCTCCTCCTCTCGGACTGGCAATATTAAGTCACCCATCCCATCTACTTGTGGGGGTTACCAATCTTCTAATGCACAGCCAATCATATCAGCATCTGCCCCATCCTCCTCCTCACTCCACAATCCACTCCAGTGCTCCTTTAACGATCCAAGAATATCTTGAATACCATGGACCAGGACATCATCAGAATTGAGCACCTCCTCCCACCTTTGTTGTACCCTCCTAACCTGAAGGGCCCTTGTGAAGAGCCTAGAGGGCCTCTCTCTATCTTCCAAACTCTACCACCATAGCCTAGCTGCTAAGCCTTTCACCCTTACTTCCTCCTCCTCTCACAGCACCTGTTGTATTTCACCAACCTCCTTTTTCACCCTTATGGACCTCTAATTCTCCTCCCCCTCCACTGTTATCAGTCTCGCCCAATCTCCTAAGAGCCTAGACAGTCTACTAGAGGCCCATCTCACTTTCTGCCTCCTCTGTTTCCCAGCCTCCTTACTCACCTCACTCCAGTATATCTTGGCCATCTCTTTCATTCTCATCCACTAAATGCCCACTGGCATACCTTTCTGCCTCCAACCTGCTATCTGTAGTTGAATGTCCACAGCCCACCTGTCCCACCAAATTCTATCATCTAATAAGGAGAAATTAAGGTACTAATGTCCAGGCCCATCCCCACTCCCCCCAAACTGACCCTGTCCAAGAATCCCCCAGTGATCAGACTAAGGACACCATTCCACCTCCAGTGATCTCCAAACATCCAAATCCCAACAGCTAGCTGTCAGCATCCAATCAATTCTCGTCCCCAAGCCTCCTGCCCAATGCATGTAAACCCTCCTATTCCCCCAGTACTTCCTACCTACATCCACCAGAGCACTTAACCTTTCCAATTCCTCCCATGCCACCAGCCCTCCACTCAGACCCTCCACTCCTCATCCTCCATCAGTTCTGTCTAGCAGTGCCTCTTGAACCATATTAAAGTCTCCACCCAGGACATCCACCCCAGCCTCTGCAAGTGTCCCACTCTCTTGAAGACCCTTTACCCAGTCCACATGCTCACCCCATCCAGCAGGGTAGTAACAAGATCCCACTGTAATCAGCTCCCATCCAGTACATATCCACTCACCCCAGACTAGTCTATTCCCCCAGCTCTGCATATCCCTTATCTCCCCTCTGCCTTTCCATATCAGAATCCCAACCTTGCCCTTCCAAACTGCCTCACCTCCCCATTCCTTCATCTATTCCAGTTTATCCAATTCCACCTTACACCTGACATCCTGCAAGAGGAAGAGATCAGCCTCCAATTCCTTCAGCTAAGTAAAAATATTCTGTCATCAAGAAGCACCCCACAGCCCATTTATGTTCAGTGAAAAAATATCAGTTATACTGTTCATATTGATGTATAATGTTTTTTTTTTTTTTTTTTTTATCCCATCCATCCCTATTGCACCAAGGTCAACTCTTCCTGCGCTATGTCTAGATTATATTCCACAGTCACTTCCTCTTCAACGGTCCTCTGAGCCTCCAATCCAGCCAACAGCTCATTCATCTCTCTATCTGTCTTCTCCTTAAACTCCTTGCGGTATTCTAGGCAGACCTCCTGTCAGAGCTGCAACCTGTGTCACTTGGCCCAACAGTACTTGGCCCTCTCACCAGCAACCCCTGTTAGTTCAGCCTCCTGCTCCTTATCCACCTTATACCCTTCCTCCTCCAGATACACTACAAGGATCTCCACCTTCAATGCCAACTCTATACCATCTCTCTGCAATACCCACACCCAATGCTCATCACTCATTACCCTCAAGTCCACCTCCCCAAGTTCTTCAGCTGTCAGGTTATTCATCACCCTGCACATCCAGAGTAGATTGCCAACCTCCTTCTCTCTCAGGGTTGTTGGTCTTCCACTATCCAACATTGTGGTATCAGCTCTGGCACTTGCCACCTCATCTCACACCTCTGGAACATCCACTAATTCTTCCTCCCCAGCCTCCACCAACTGTCCCCCCTTTGCTACCTCAGGTATGCCAAATTGCACTTGTTGGGCCCCATTCATTGGTACATCTTCTCCTACCTTGCTCTGATAAGCTGGCCCTTGCCTGATGAGAGGGGTGGGGGTTGGCGATCCCACCCAGTCCTCCTCCCAGACCTCGAACATACCATCAGTATATGGGTCACCATTAGCTGCCTTCCTGTCCTCCTCTGTTTCTTTTCCCACACTCCCTTCCTTCTTGCCGGCCCAGACACTCGCCTTGGCACCCCCAGGTTCCACCGTTCTACCTGCCTCCTTCAATGGTCAACTCCCCATCTTAGTCAGTAACTCCTTCTGACATTGACAGCCCTGAGCTATTTCCCATTGCTTCTTGTCCACTTGGATCCTCTTCCCATCTACCACCTCCAAGTACATCGACTCCACATAGGACTTCCAAGCCTTTGCCTGCTGCTCCACCACTCCACTCATCTCTTCCAGTGCCTCTAGCAAGTCCTCTTCCTCCTCCTCACTCCCCTTCACCCTTGTCACCTTGCATAAGATTGCCCCCCAGACCATCACTGAAGGCCAGTCTCTTGTCTTCCCTGTAGCCTCTTTTTCTGCCAGCCAAATCTGCACATCCACATCTCCAGTCCTAAGTGAGGTCCCTTCCCAGACTCTGAACCTGATATCTACTATCTCGCCATACTCCTTCATGACCTCCTCGACTCTCTTCCTCATCTCCATTGCTATCACCATGGGCACTCCTTTTACCAGCAGTTGGACCACCCTGGGGTCCCATTTCAGACATCATGCCATCAGGACACACACCTCTCCAATGATCAATCTAACCTTCAATGCTTCCTCCAGAGGCTCAGCTTCCTCAAAACTCACTTCAACTTCCTCCAGACCTTTCAGGAACTTCACAGACACTGCCCCAGCCACCTACTTAGTTATAAGCCCCAGCACCATTTTTGCTATCACTGCCAGGCCCCAGAAGTACAATGTTACTGCAAATGCCAAGATCGATTTCTTGAGTAATGGTGTCACAGCCAGACCTGTCACACTATTCACCAAGTCTCTCTGCCTCCTAAGCCTCATCTGCTCAGCCACAATATCAGCTGTCATATCTGGATTTTTTTCCAGATTGGCAGTCCTATTACCATCAGCCATCACACCCCCCCCAGCCACTACTCCCCCAGCTCTGCTGCCCTCACCCCCAAGTGCTACTCCCTCACAAACTGTCATCATCTCCATCTCCTTGCCTTTCCTCAGCCAATCCTCCAGCTCTGTCATCTGTTGCCTCCCCTTCACTGTCTCTGTGAAGCTCACCCTCCCAGACCCTTGTCCTCCTCTGCCACCTCCACCTCCTCCTCATCCTCCAGCCAACAGCCCTCTCACGTCACCCCCCAGGCCAGGATCTCTCCCCACCTGCTGCCAGTCAAATGCGCTAGGGCCACCCTGCTCAGTACGCACCCCAGAAACTTGTTGTTTGCTATTTCCTTATCATCTTTCTCTAATAAACGACTTGAGAGTGTGTTGTAAAGTGTGTGTAACATGAATGTTAGCTGAGAAAGAACTGATTTTACCACTTATCTCTAGTAGGACATGTCTCAATTTTGAATGTCTATTGGCTGCCAAAGTTATAGTATCTGGCTTATCATCTGGTCTTCCCAGCCTGAGTGGTGAAGAGATTAATGAAGCTGGCCAAGGGATGGATCTGGGCTAGAAGAAGAAGTCAGATTAGTAGGGAGGTCTTATTCTTAATGGTGGCAAGAGGAGGATATGGGCTGGTGAGGCTATATTGCTTGAGAGCATGGTGGTTAAAGAGAGCAGTAGAGTTGAGAGAGGGCAGTTAGGTCTCTCTATTACAGAAGGTCTGGGAGATGAGGTCCTCACCAAGAGGCTTGACAGGAGATCTCCTATCATTGGTTGGGCTTCAAAACACTGAACAATTGTAATATAGAGGCTTCTGGTGAGGGATAGCAGAGGGGGTGCACTACATTAAAATTCATTGGCAGGGAAATAAAGGGGAGGTGGCTTGGGATCTGACAATGTAGAGTTGAGACTAAGTGTTGCTGAGAGGTGTTCTCTTAATTGAGTTTGATATTAGTGATGGAATAGAATACCAAAGGGGACCAGGCCAGGATCTGTGGCCTAGCAGATGCCAGGGAGTGGGTATCAGAGAAGAGTGGAACTGGCATGGCATCTGGGCCTGGAGTGCTGAGGTGAGGAGATGGATGCTGCCAAAGTACTGGGTGATCTGGTGGCATATGCTGAGGAGGAATGTAATGCTTAACTTCTGCTTGGGCCACCTTATTGAGGGGGGTTGCTTTGACTGTGAGGAATGCAACAATGTAGGGCAGGAAGGACGATATGTACAGATGCCTGAATATTGGCTAGAGAGTACAAGGTATATAATGACTTTTGGCCTATTGTTAGGGATCATTTGGGAGTAGTGTGTAGGGAAGATAGCATAAGGAGTCAGTGGGAGGATTTGAGGGATAGACTGGTGGGGGGGGTGGAGAAGGAGTGGCTTATCTTAGGCTGGGTTTTGGTGATTTGGATGGGGCTGGCCAGTCACTAGTTATTTGTTTTTGAGGATGAGAGAATACTGGGCTTGGGAAACTGGCTGTTGTATTGACATAGACTTATGGAAGACACCTTGACAGGCTGGTGGCTTGGTTGGGGGTTGCAGGATAGTTGAAGGCATTACTTTGTAGAGAAAATCTGTAGGCAGAGTGGGGGGAGGGTTGGAGTAGTGGGTGAGCAGGTGGTCTTTTTTCATGATAATATAGAGAGGGGCTCCCCTATAGAGATCAGGTAGTGGGAGGTGATACTGTAAACTTATTAATAGACTGGTAATAAATGGTGAAGTCCAAGTGACTATAAAAAAAAAAAAAAAAAAAAAAGAAGATAGTGTTGATATATTACAAGGTCATTAGCTCAGAGTCCTGGATTGGAGGACAGTGCCTAGGACTTGTAGCTCTATTGTATAAGGACAAAAGGAGAAGAGAGGATTAGAAGAACTAGTACTCAATCATGCTTCTAGATATAGATTGCAAATTGGTGATGAAGATTTTGATGACTAGATTGTAAGAGGTAGTACAGCAGATGCTAGAGGCTAAGCAAAGGGGATTTGTTGATGGTCAGTTGATATGAGATGAGACAGTATGGGTCTATAGTATTATTGAAGATACTTATATAACTGAGGTGGATGGCTGACTTGTCTTTTAGGATCAAGAGAAGGTATATGACAGAGGTGGCTAGAGGGGGTATTGAAGAGAATGGGGGTTCTGCAAGAGTTCCAAAGATTGTTGATTTGTCTGCTGGAGGAGATTCGGGTAGCTATTATAGTAAATAAATATAGGAGAGAGTCTTTTCCCCAGGACAGAGGTGTACTACAAGGAGATCTACTGTCACTGTTTCTCTATGCCCTCTTACTAGAGCCTTTATTAGATAGAATTTAGTATAAAGTTGGAGGTTTAAATATTTTGAGAGTGAACTGGAAGGTTGGGGCCTTTGCCAATGATATGGTGATTGGGCTGGACTCTGTGGAGGGATGTAATGATACTGTAGAATATGATATAATAGTATGAGAGATGTTCAGATGCTAGGCTAATTGGTACAAGTACAAGACTTTGGTTCTAAGTAGAGAATTAGTTGAAGGTAATGTGATTGGAATAGTGATCCCAGCTAGTGAGGCAGTATGCTACTTAGGGATTTATTTTTTTATATATAGTTCTCTATTGTCTCAGAACTAGTGGGAGCAGTAGCTATAAGCTTAGGGGAGTGTTCTCATGAGATGGGGAGGCCAGTATATCTCTCCTGGCAGGGAGAGTAATAGTATTAAATGTAGACTAGCTGTGAAAGCTATGATATATTGGATATCACTTAGACTTTTCAGCAATAGTGGTCAAGAGGCTGCTGAAGATAGCCAGATTATAGATTTGGGTAGAACAGAGATGCCAGATCAGTTGGGAGATATTGACACTACTAGTAGACAGAGGTGGGCTTGACCTGGTAGACTTTACCAAGCATCTATACTGCTTAAAAGTATGGTGGCTGAGACAGGTGAGTGAACTGAGGGGTTGAGAGTGGGTGCCCCTGATACAGAGAGTGTGGGAAGCTCAGTGCCCCCCCTGGGATACAACTGGTGACCTGCTATCTCTGGTGGTTCTTGAAGAGAGTAGAAAGATGTACTATAAGGGATTCTGGTGTGGAGTAGTGGATAGTGCCCACTGTATTGATCTCTGGTAAAGAGTGAGACTAGAATAGTATCTGGTCTTAGTGTAAGTAGGTGGCAAGATGGCTTCCCTCCAAGTTCTGGGTAGTATGGTGGCAGATCTTGAGGCATAATATCATGCTGAACTACCAGTTGAGATACTTGGTAAAAGGAGATATAGTGTTGTATAAGGAGTACCTAGATGTTGGCAGATGGGGGGTATGGTGCAAACCTCCAAGCATTGGCTTGGAGAGTGTGAGATTCTGAGAGATTACTGGTAGATCATTGAGGACCAACTGTGGCTGTGATCTTTGGGAGAAGGAGAGGGGAGGAGGTAGGGTGATCTTTGGTGTAGGTTAGTAGAAGGAGTTAGGGATGAGTAAGTGACTTTGGGATAGGCCCTGGCTATTTGGGTTGGATTTGCTAGACATTGGCTCTATGTATTTGAGAATGGTCAGTAATTAGCAGTATGGATTAGAGTTATGAGATAAAGGTAGTTATTGCTGAATATCTTGAATGGATGGTAGCAGGGAGTGGGGACCAGGAGGGGGAGGCCATAGGAGACTTGTAGAATATATTTGTGAGAAGAACAGAAGAAGGGTTGGGGTTGTTGATAGATTAGTGACTCTCAGAAGAGGGGGGGGAGAGAGAGGGGGTGGGGGATCTATATGGAATCAGATGAAGGGTATGTTAGTATCTTTATATTAATATAATATAAATAGGATGAACATTGGTAATAAAGTGGAAGTCTAAATGATAATAAATATATATATATATATATATATATATTATAATATATCAGCTCAATAAAGATAAATTACAAGGTAGAGTAATAATGTAGATTGACTTGAGCTCTTAGTTACTTTGTCAAAAGTAACAAAATTTTCAATAATTTGTATTAGATAAAGTATTAGAATTATTTTAAACAGATAAAGTTCTCTTCTTAAAACTTGATGACAAATTATCAGGCTTGATTTTAGTAAGAAGACTGAAGTTAAATTAGATGAAAAAATACTTAAAAATTTTAACAATAGCACTTGAGCAGATATTTCTCATAATTATTATAATCTATTCCTTTAGATCAAGTAATATTGAGTAGATATATCTCTAAAAGTATATTGTAGACAGATTTGTCTTTTACTTTTAATTTAGATTTTAGACTGAGATTTATTTACTTATATTTCTAAAATATTATATACTAATATAATTGCTAATAGAATAATTATAGAATATATAGTAAGACAAATTATATAAGATAACTTACTAGATATTTTATATATAGCTTCAGAATACTATAATATACTTAACATGTTAGTTCCTACTAAAGGATAGTTTAATTTAGACCATTTTTTAGGTATTTTTTAAAATTTTCTATATCTATACTTTAATGAGCAAATAGTATAATATAGCTAGATAATGAGAACTCCTTATGTAGTATAGTTACTAATGTCCACCACACTTATAATTAGCCAGGACATCAAATCAGGATAATTTATTTATATTCTGAGGATATATTTATGTGTAGCAGATACACTCATATCCTGTGGACACACTTATATCCTGCAGACTTACTCATGTTCTGTAGACACACTTATGTTCTGTGGATACACCCAAACATTACCAGAGAGAGTAAATTTATAATTATCCAGATAGCAACCAGATAGCAACCATAATGTTTAAATTACTCTAAAGATAAGAGTGAATAAACCTCAGTCTGAAATTGAATCTAAAGCAAAAGCTTCTCTTTCCACTCCAGTCTATTTTTTAATACAAAGATTGAAGAGTCCAAAATCCAAAGCAAAAGACAAATCTACCTACTATACTTTGAGTGATATACCTGCCAAAAACCACTTGATTCTAAAGAAATTGGATTGCAATACTTAGAAGAAATATCCACTCTAAAGCCACTATTAGGAGATTGTGAGATCTTTTATTTCTACTCTGAATGAGTCTATTTCTAAGAGTGATCTGTCACTTAAGAAATAAGCTATCATTTTTAAGAAGAATCTGCATCTTAAAGAACCTTAAAGGAATCTTACCATAAATCAGTCTCTTGATGCAACTTTATAGTAGAGCTAGTCTATAATATAACTCTGTATAAATAAAGCCAGTCTTTGATATAACTTGCCAAGAACCTAAGTAATCCATATTACCCAAGTTATCTATACTATCTGAGTTATTCATCTGTTCTTAGTAAGTCTAATAAGAATCCATACCATCTCCTATTCCCAGAAGAGCCAATTCAAGAAGAATTCACATCATCTGAGTTATCTAAGTTATCTGCTATTATTGAAGATAATGACCCCTGAAATGTCAAAGAAGGACCCAGCATAATTCCCATAATTCAAAAGTAAGAAACTCATCAAGAAAGAGTCTTTCAACTAGAAAAATATCTATATCAAATAGTCTTCTACTCTCCCTGAGACTATTGCTATTAGTGCCAACTGTTGGACTAATAAGAAAGACAGAGACCCTAAAGATTCAAACTCCCAACTACAGTTGCACAGTCAACCACCTTCTACAAAGTTACCACCAAGTTACAAAGTTGATTTAGAGGACAAGGTCTCTTTACCTGAACAGAAATATATCTCTTGGCCACCCTTCTACCAACCTATGATCATGATGGATACTGATATCTAAGAAAAAAGAGATCAATAACCAAGAATAGCATTTTCAAGCAATAGAATATTATAACTATAGAAGACATTCAGACTGCTGAGACTGTAGACACCAGACGATTCATCTCAGCCAGGATGTCACAATTCACATCTGGAAGAGAGGAGATAATAAAGGCTAGATCTGAAAAAGCCAGACCAAGAAACCAGGAAGAAAGACCCTCAAGATCTACTATTTGTGAGAAGATATTATAGCTCACATCAGATACACAACCAGCTAAGGATAGATAGAAGATGCTACCAACTTCATAAAAGCTCTAGACCCTATAGGAAAGAGAGGAATCAACTATCTCTGAGATCCCTCTACTGGAGCCAGATGGCTATACCTCAATCTTAGAGTCTGGAGACTTCTTACTAGTAGAGCTTCAGTCTAAGGACAGCCTGAACTCAGTACGAATGTTGCCCAGTATACTCTGCTATATCCCAAGGCCAAACTCCTGATTAAAGCTCATCAAGAAGATATAGGGTATGATCTTTACTGTCTGAAGAATGAATCTATCAAGCCTATAAGAACACTGATGTTCATAATTAGACTAGCCATACAGCCACCCCAAGGAGCCTACATCCAACTGACCTCAAGGTCTGGACTTGCTGGACAAGGAATAACTGTAGAAGGAGAAATCATAGACTCAGGATATATAAATGAAATCAAGATTATTCTGCACAACAGTAGTACAGAATGACACCAAATTATTAAAGGACAGAAGATTGCTCAAGTAGTCTCTTTTTTTTTTTTTTTTTTTTTTTTGTTTTTTTTTATAGTCACTTGGACTCCATTCCTTTATTAATACCCATCTATCCCATATAAATACAATGATTCCACCCCCTATCCAATCCCTCTAGGGGGTCCCCTCCCCCCTATCTCTTCCTGATGAAAGACCACCTTGTCTAACACTATCGCCACCCTCCCACCACTCTGCTCACAGATCCTCACCACCAAACCGTGATGTCGGCCCCCCTGAGGACCCCAACCCACCCACCATCCAGTCAGCAGATCTCCCAATAGCCCTTTCCATCTTAACACCTTCTCTCCCAGCCCCAGCTGCTGTCTCTCCTCAAATACAAAAAGCCAATAACCCGCCAGTCCTACCCATATTGCTAATACCCACCCTATAGTGAGTCAACTATTACCCACCCCACCCATGAGCTGAGATCTCAAGTTCTCCCATCAACCTCCCTCCCCCATCAGCCTATGCCCCACACCCAGTCGATCCCCTATCTCAGCCCAAAAGTCCCCCAAAACCTCACACTCTCCTAGCCAATGTTCTGGCATCTGTACATGACCCCCAGCTCTCTCTACATCATAACACTCCTCATAGTCAAATTGTCCACCATCCACCAAATGCCCTGTACAGAAATTTAGCATGACATTCCTCCGCAACATTCTCCACCATACTACCCAGAACTTGGGGGGAAGCCACCTCCGTACCTCTGCACTCCAAGACCAGATACCGGCCCAGTCCCACTCCTCACTGATCCCTGCCACCTGCCAGCCACTTGGCCAAAGATCCTGGCCAAGCCTCTGCTGGCACTCTACTCCCTCCCCAATATCGAATGTAGCAAGTGGAGTACCTCCCAGGAGCAATCTATCCCAATGCCACATATTTGACCCCCACACTACCTCCCCCTCATTGCCTTGCCAGCACAGGCCAATTCGGTGTGCTCCATCAGCCACACCCCACCAAAAGCCCTTAAACTGCAGCCGCCGAATTCCATTCAGCCCCACCAAAGAGAGCAGATTGCCAGAGGATCCCCGAGGAGATGTCCACATCTCCCATACCTTCTGCATCAGAGGCACCCAACTTCCACCCTGCAGTTCCATAGCTCTTTTCAACCACCAGGCTCACAAACAGTGCAGCCTCTTAGGAAAGTCCACCAGCCCAAGACCTCCCCTGACTACTGGCCTCGCACGAGTATCTCAACTGACCTGGGACCTCCTCCCTGCCCAAATCCAATCCCTAGCCATCTTCATCAGCTTCTTCACTATCCATGCTGGGAAGTCGAGGTGATATACCACATACCATAGCTTGGAGAACCAGTAAACATTCAGAATTGACACTCACCCTGCTAGAGAGATATGGTGACCTCCCCATCCTCGAAGGGCCTCCCCCCAAATGTTCACCCTGCTCTCCCACCACCCTCATGGCAAGACAGAACTATATACAGAGAGGAAGATGCCCAAATACCACACCACCTCATCAGTAGAGACAATTGTTCCAATGACGTCCCCACCCACTAGCCCATTCCCTAGCACTATTGTCTCACACTTATGCCAGTTGAGCTTCACCCCAGAGTGGGCCTCATACTATTCCACAGTCTCCTATAGTGCCACTACATCTGCTACATTCCCAAGTCCAACCACCATATCATCAGCAAAGGCCCCCACCTTCCACACTATACCATATATAGAGAGCCCTGCCACCTTCCGACGAATCCTATCCATCAATGGCTCCAGCGAAAGGGCATAAAGAATAGGGGACAGAGGATCCCCCTGAGGAACTCCTCTTCCTAAGAAAAATGCCCTCCCATAGTGACCATTATACATCAGAGCTGCCCAACTGCTCTCCAGCAGACTCAACATAGAGGTGCTAAACCTTGGGGGAACTCCAATTCAGTCCAATACCTTACCCAGCCACACCCACTGTACATGGTCGTAGGCCTTCTCCTGGTCCAAAAAGACCAACCTTCCATCCAGGCCACAGGTCCGGGCCCCTTCAATTACACCATGAACCCACGCAGTTCCATCTCTTATAAGTCTGCCTCCAACAAAGCTCCACTGCTCCTCCCCCAGCACCTGTTGGGCAACTCTCTGCAGCCTTGCGATAATCACCTTAGTCACCATCTTCCTGTCCATGTCCAGAAGCATAATTGGCCTCCAGTTCTTCCAGTCTTCTCTCCTCCCCTTGTCTTTGTACAATAAGGCTACCAGCCCGAGATCCTGCTCCCCCACCCACTCACCGCTCTGAAGGACATGGTCACAGAGAGCAGCCATCTCACTCAAAACTCCAGGGATATTGACCATCTTCTTCCAGAAGTCCCATGGCAATCCATCCTCCCCAGGCACCATCCCTAGTTTAGTTGCTGCCAGGATACTCTGAATCTCTTCCCCCTGCACTGGTAAGATCAAGTCACCTAGTCCAGCTACCTGTGGCAGCCCCCACTCTTCCAGTGTGTCAGCAATCTCCGCTTCATCAGCGCCCCCTTCTCTCTCACTCCACAAGCCCTGCCATCTCTCCTTCAACACCCCTAAGATTTGTTGTGTGCCATGTATCATATCCCCATCAGCATCCAGGACCCCATCTCACTGATGTCGCACTCTCCTGGCTTTGAGAAGTCTTGATAAGTATCCAGTAGGCCGCTCACCCTCCTCAAGCCCCTGCCACCGTAGTCTAGCAGCCATGCCCTGCATATGAGTCTCCTCCTCTTCCCTCAACACCTGTTGTAGTTCCACAATCTCCAATTTCACCCTCTTGATCCTCTAATCCTCCACCCCAACAACAGTAAGCAAATCCACCCAATCCATTTGTAATCTCCTCAACCTGTTGGAAGCACACCTCGTGCACCTCCTCCTCTGCCTCCCAGCCTCTCTACCAGCCTCTCCCCAATAAGCCCTCGCAGCCTCTTTCAATCTCATCCAGCGGACAGCCACAGGCAAACCCTCATACCTCCAGGCAAAAACTTTTGCCTGAATATCCACTACCCACAATTCCCACAACCCCTTCTCAGCCAGCAGAGAGGAGTTAAGGTACCAATGTCTGGGTCCATCTCCACTTCCCCCAAACTGCCCCTGCCCCAAAAGTCCCCAGTGATCAGACCATGGGCACCACTCCACCTCCAATGTCTTCCAAATATCTGACCCCCAGCACTCTGCCGTCAGAATCCAATCAATCCTTGTGCCCAAGCCATTCACCCAATGTGTGTAGACCCTTGCATCACCCCACCTTGTTCTGCCCATATCCCCCAGTGAGCTCAACATCTCCACCTCTTCCCATGCATCCAGACCTCCACTTCTGCCCCCAGCACTCCTCCCTCCATCAGTCCTGTCTAAATGCTGATCCCGAACCATATTAAAATCCCCACCGAGCACATCAACCCCTTCCTCCAAGAGAATACCCTCCTCCAGCAGCTCCCTAATCCATGCAGTCCTCTCACCCCTAGCTGCAGGGCAGTAGCAAGAGCCCACCTTCACTGATTCCCACCCTGGCCGATGCCAATCTCCCCAGACCAAGCGATCACCCCAGCTCCTGATTTCCCCCAATTCACCTCTACCCTTCCTCACCAAAATCACTACCTTTCCAAACCAAGCTGTGGCCCCACCCCATTCTCTAGTCCACTCTACCTGATCGTCCTCATCCTCACATCGAATATCCTGTAGTAAAAAGAGATCAGCCTCCAATCTCTTGAGCCAAGTAAAAATGTTCTTGTGCTGCCCAGAGCCCCATAACCCATTCACATTCAAAGAGAAAATGTTGGTTGTACTGTTCATAAGGAATAATGATATAACATGGTCCCATCCTCTACAAGTCCGCAGTCTGCTCCTCCTGTACCAAGTCCAAGTCATGTTCAGCAGCCAGCTCCCTCTCTCCTACTTCCTGTGCTGCCAATGCTCCCAGAAGTTCTACCATTGCCCCATCTTCACACTCCTCAAATTCCTCATGATACTCCAGACAGGCCTCCCGCCGGAGCTACAAACCATGACACTCTGCCCAGCAGTAGGCTGCCCGCTCACCAGTAACTACCCCAAGTTCTGCCCTCCTCACCTCATCAACCTCATACCCCTTCTCCTCTAGGAAAATCCCCAGAATCTCCACCTTCAGTACCTCCACCATTCCATCACCATGCAGAATTCTTGCCCAATGCTCCTCAGGCATCACTTGCAAGTCCACTTCTCCCAAAGCTTCTGCTGCAAGATTGTCCATCACCTTGTGCATCCACAACAGGTTCCCCACCTCCTTCCCTCCTGGGGTCCCTGGCCGCCCTGCTTCCAGCATCGTAGTGTCAGCTCCTACACTGGCAGCCTTGTCCCACTCCTCCTCAGGAACATCCACCAGCTCGTCCTCACCAACCGCCATCACCTGACCCCCTTACCCCACATCAGGAACCCCAAAGTGCACCTGCTGGGCCCCCTGCATCCTTGTATCCTCCATCGTCCCTCTCTTCCCAACTGGGCCCCTCCTGATAAGTGGGGGGGGGGTGGCATCCAACTCTGGCTCCCACACCTCAAAGGTACCATCAGTGAAAGGGTCCTTGCCCAGTGCCCCCCCAGCCCCTGCCTCCTTTGCCTCCACCTCCTCTCCTCCTTTCCCAGCCCAGATACTGGCTTCAGCACCTCCAGACTCCTCAGTTCCAACCATCGTCTTCTTCACCTCTCCTGTCATACTTGCCAACAGCTCTCTCTGCCTCTTGTGTCCCTGGGCCCACTCCTACTGCTTCTTATCCATATGGACATGCTTCCCGCCCACAACCTCCAGATGCGTCGACTCCTCGTACAGTTTCCAGGCCTTTGCCCTCCTCTCTACAGCACCACCCAACTCCTCCAGTGCCTCCAACAAGTCCTCCTCCTCCTCTTCACTCCCTTTCACCCTCGATACCTTGCAGACAAAGGCCCCCCACATCAGCACCGAGGGCCAGTCACTCCCCTTCCCCATAGCCTCCTTTCCCACCAGCCGAATCCTGACATCCATGTCTCCCATCCTGTTCACAGTCCCCTCCCACACCTGAAAGCCAACATTCACTATGTCGCCATACTCAAACATCACCTCCTCCACCCTCTTCCTTGTCTCCTCCTTAGTCACCATGGGCACCCCCTTCACCAGAAGCTGCACCACCCTGGGGTCCCATCGCAAGTACCACACCATGGGGACCACCACCTCCCCAATCACAATGCCATTCTTCAGTGCCTCATCCAGTGGACCCACCTCCTCAAAGCCCACCTTGACCCCCTCCAGACTCTTCAAGAACTTCACTGAAGCTGCCCCAGCCACCTGCTTCAAAACAAGCCCCAGAACCATCCTTGCTATCACCACCAAGCCCCGGAAGCATAAGATCACCGCAAACTCCAAGATCGATTTCTTGAGTAATGGGGCCACCGCCAGCCCCATCACACCATCTGCCAGGTCTCCCTTCTGCATCGGGAACCCCTGCCCCACCTGGCCATCAGCCGTCATATCTCTTTTTTTTGCCAGATTCGCTGTCACACTACCATCAGCAGTCCTGCCACTACCCCCAGTAGTCCCTCCACTTCCCCCCCCTCCCACCAGCGAAGACCCAGCTCCTCCAGCATCCTCAGCCTTCTGCTTCTCCTTTCCTCCAGCCTGATCCCTGCGGGCTCCCATTGGCCAACCCCCAGTTCTCAGCATATCTGCAAAGCTCCGCCCCTGCTGCCCTCCAGCCCCCCCACCAGTGCTGCCGCCACTACCCAAGCTGCCCAGTCCACTTGAGCCACCAAAAGACCCCATCCCCAGCCCATGTCGCCTCCTAACATGCTGCCAGTCGAAAGCCCCAGGTCTACCCAACCTGGTATGCACCTCAGCTTGCTTACTGCTTGACATCTTCTTAGTATCTTTCTCCAATAAACGACTTGAAAGTGTGTTGTGAAAGTGTGTGTAACGTGAATTGTAATGGAGAAAGATGCCAATAACCTACTGTAAGAAGCATCTCTAAGCAGTTGAACTCTGATACAGATTTGAGCCCCATGAGTACCCTGGTCTTATATTATAAAACAAGACCAAGAGGCCAGTTTAGAGTCTGGTAAAAGCAAAACCTAGTGTCATAAAACAAAAGAAGTATAGTGGGGTCAGCAGGGTTGGTAGGGTTGGTAGAGAGAGTATGCAAAATTTGCAACCCTCTACTAGTAGCAAGGGGCAGCCCCAAGATGTAAGTTAGTATAGAGCATGGGTCAGAGAGAGCATATAGAATTTGCAGTCCATTGACCCACTATAAGAAGTGACTTCAAGCAGTCAGACTTCAGTATAGATCAGACTCTGATATAGATCAGACTTTAGTACAGATTGGATGCTAGTGCAGATTTGGGCCCTATAGACACCCTGGCCCTATACCATAGTACCATATTAGCAGTATTACAAAGTAGGGCCAAGGGGCTAGTAAAGCCTGGCAAAAAGCTAAAAAGCTAATAAAATTAGTGCTATAATGCAAAAGAGATATCCAGCTACCTAAAAGACTACCTAACTCTCACAAAAGACTACCTAACCTATACAAAAGGCTGTCTATTTACAAAACTACTCTACCTACCAGTCCTAGCTTTAATGAGCCTATCATCTATTGTGAGTATAATGACTATAGTGCCTGAGCTCTCCTTGAAAGCAACAGTACAATGGAGGTCATATGGTTGAAATAGAATAGTCATATTGGCTGCAAATAAGATTCCAAAACTATAGATAAGGTCATACTAGATACTGCTGCTGTCTTTTCAAGTTGGGTCCTTCCTTTTTGGAATATAAAATATTACCAGAGTAATATTATTATCTATATATATAGGTAGAGAAACATTGCACCTAATATATCCCAATGTGATGTGAGTATATAGTTGAGTGAACCCTTGGCCCAGGACCTCATATTACTAGATAGTGTCAGAGAATGTCTATCCTTCATCCAGCCCTGGGAGCCCCAGCTTGGAAACTTGCTAAAATAGATAGCATCTAGTTAAATTCTTCCTTTTTATATATAAGGATAGAAGCCCTCAAATTATATCAAAAAAAAAGTCAAGCTCCTCACCTCATATGGTATGTTAAATTATACTAAGAATATATATACAGTAGTACTGAGAGCACCACTAAGCTAGCCTACTGTTTGGTTTAGCAATCTGCTCAAAGAACTCCAGATCATAGCTACTATCACTGCACAGGCTATATCATACTCATATGTAGCTTATTCTTCAACAGTACTTCTAAAGTTCTGATAAGAGTACAGAATTCTGTATATTTCTAGAAATTTAACAAAAAGAGTAAGTTAGTAAAGATAATCTCATAAAAAAGAAGATAAATGTAGAAAAAACTCTGGAGAACCCACCCTTTACCAATGTTGTGGTATACCCAATTTTCATCCAAACTCCCCCTCTCTGCTTTTTATACTCTCTCTTTTCTACTATCTGATATTTGATGCAATCTTCACAAACCTTATTAATATAGTGACAAAGCTTATTACTGTAGAGATTTCTTATCACCATCATAACAATCTCTCTATATTCATTAACAATGATGTGGTTCTCTTTATCATTGAATACTCCAGCAGGCCAATAGACTCCTTGATTGAGAATGATTAGCTCTAATTTGAATATAGACCCCAAGTCTTTATAGTAATGCTGATATTGCTCATATTGAATAACTTGTACTCAAACTTCTCTATTTGATCAGATGCTAGATATGGTCAAACTTGAGTAACTTTGAATTCTCCTCTATAGTGAAACTGAACCTTGATCTGAGTAGTAGGCTAAGTTAAGTATGTAGTCAGATTATATATAAGTATCATGTAAGAGTTTTTAGGAGAGAACACATAAAAATAAAGTGAAGTAATATATAGAGTGAGTATTTTGAAAAAAGAGTATAAGAATAAGTTGCTTATAGATGAGTTGCTTACAGATAAGTTACATGCAGTGAGTTGTACAAGATTACTCATAAAGACTTGCTTCTGATTCTTTTGAGATCTCCATTATACAATATATTGACTCAACAGCTCAGTCACCAAAGACATACCTCACAATATTCTCCAGCCTTTCTTTATCTTGACCAGATATTGTGAATAAAGTTAGCAGATCTTACTATAGAGCTGTAAACTCTGAGAAAAAAGAAACAGTATGAAATAAACTTAGTTGTACTATGGGAATTTAAATATAGTGGCAAAAAGGTAATCTATATCTACTATCAGCTGCTCTAAAAAGGTTGCTACATACATAGCTATAAGATCTATAAATTGCAAGATCCAAAGGATCACTGTGAGTTATTGCTGGAATTCTCTCTTATTCTTATTATCATCACCATCACTATTTCCACTTTGGCTCTCAATAAGTAGTTTATATACTACCTATATGAGAAAAAATTTAATATTATCAGCAGAGAGTGCATTCTTATCTTGAATATTCTCTCTTTTGATGATTATTAGGTAGACCAATATATAATTAAGGATAGCTATTTATTTATCTATAATGCAGCAGGAGAAAAAAAAAGGAGTATTGGAGTATTAAAGAGAATAAAGAAAAAGAGAACAAAGAAAGAGTGAACAAAGAAAGAGAATGATGTCACCAAAGATTAAGTAATCCAGATCAATCCAGATCAATCTGAATCAGATCATAGGACTAATCTGAGTTAATTTGAATCTATTACATAATGAATCTAAATCAAATCTCATCTGGATAAATTGTATTTATTTAGAGTACTATAAGAGAGACAGAACTATTAATAGAGATAGAACTATTTATAGAAATAAAAATATTAATAAAGATAGAATTAATAAAAATAGATTTTTCAATAAAGATAAACTATTAATAGAGATAAAACTATTGAAAATTAAATTCTACTTATTAGATTTAAAAATTATTAATTTGTATTATAATATATCAATATTATATTAACTTTTTTATAATACTATTTATCTATATTTTAATAGTATATACTATATTAATAAGTTTTTATTGATAGTTCTCTTTTTTTTTTTTTTTTTTTTTTTTTTTAATCTTATTTTTTTTTTTTTTTTTTTT
>RBNI01000157.1:0-39611 GCA_003990745.1 Jimgerdemannia flammicorona | reverse complement strand
AAAAAAAAAAAAAAAAAAAGATACTTTATATAGAACTTAGGAAAGCTAACAATGTCAAAACCAATCTAAGTCTATCTATGTAATAGATATTATTACTAGGAATTGCCTCAGATTATAAGAAATACTATTTCTAAGAGATTCAAACTCCCAGCCATGACAATGAGAGCTCTTGTCCTAGACAAGGATGGTCAGTCCTTACAAATGTACCAATGGGACAAAAAAAAAAGAGGGCTAAGATCTGTCAACTCTGTATAATCACAACTACAAGTGATGATTTCTTTAAAATAAAGATTTCCTTATGTGATCAGTACATACCCACTTATAGTAATAAGTCAAACATTCTACTGGAAAGTGTGATCAAATTATGGTCACACCAAATAGTAAATACCTAAGAGAAGAATATACTACAACTCTTATCCCCCTCTTTCCACAAAGAAAAGACAAGATAAGAATACCTGCTATCTGCTGCTAAACTGTCTGCTGTAGCCAGCCCCTCCTAAGCTAGGTTGACCACCTCTTTGGATATATCTAGGTTACTATTCAAAGAAGAAACTACTGCTCTGAGGCCCTTAATCTCTCCAGCAAGGACCTTGGATAGTATGTTCTTGACTGCCATGAACTTATCAAAAGGATCTACCTAGCTACTAGCCAGCTAGAGATCTGGCATAAATATGAAATTGGCCATCAGCTTCTTCAATATACAAATAGTCTACCCATTGACCAGATCTCAGACTGAACCCACCTGGACAGGCATGAGTAAAGACTTGCTAAGAAGGTCCCACCATATACCCTTTGTGATTCCCAACCTCAACTATATACAACTGAAGGACTTCCAGAACCTCCTCTTTTCTAAGATTGATGAGCTAGAGATCAAGGTAGCCCAGGAAGCCAACTTCTGGATTACCCTCAAGTCTACTGATATCAAACTCTACTAGAGCCCCCTCCTGAATGACAATCCAGACCAATGGCTCCAAGGTCTCTCTAACCTCTTTGAAGAACCACCCATCTGAATAGATATCCCTAGGTATGAGAATCAAGAACTCTACTTGGATGGCCCCAACTGTATTAGATAGAGAACTCCTACCCCAATGTCTATACCAGTTTAAGAACCATTTGCAGACCTCATTAACTTCTCTATCCTGGACACTAAGCTATTAGTGACTACCCTCCCAGCAACTGGAGAAGAAGATAAAAATACTGAGAAGAATTCTCTACCTTTCTCTCTCCTGATTCTCAATTTCCAAATCAATGAGGATGTTGATTTCTAAGGAGAGAAGGATGTAATAGAATAAATGAGTGAATAGATGAGATGTAATGAGACAAGCAATTATATGACTCAGTAAGTGATGATATCATACAATTGAGCATAATATATAAGATTATGAATAATAGATGAATGATGCAAAATGATGCAAAAAACGATATCCAGCTTATCTCTAACAATTGGTACCACAGCAACTATTGCCACAGTAGCTGATCATTGCCTAGTAATTAAGGTCCTGATTATAAAGTATTTTTTACCACAAACCATCTGACAAAGATCACAATCACAAACCTCACTATAGTTACTAAATTAGTTACTCAAACTTAGTCAGAAATTACAGACCAACTTGTATAAATATCTTCCAGTTTCTATTCAAAATAAAGCAGTTTTAGATCAATCCTTGATATAAGAATCAAGTCTCCCCCTATACATACATTTCCCTGAGTCTTAGTAATGACATCTTAGTGACTCTAATATTTCTAATTAAACTCCAGAAGCCTAGCTAACTTTAGCCAAAACTGAAACTAGTATATAAATTCCCAAAGATTTAAGTAAACTCATTGAATCTGAATTCTAAGGCAAATTCAGTCTGTATATAGTAAAGAATAAGACTCTTAAAAGATAGGACAAATAAGAAAGACCTTTGAAAGATAAGATACTACCACTACAACTACTTTTAAGTGAGTACTTCCTCAAACTGAAGACTTCTTAATATATATTATATACTGAGTCCCTAAGTAATACCTTATTTCCCTAAGTATCCAAAGGATCAGAGAGAGGTAGAAATAAGAGTTATTACAACTAGATATGATATCAGGGGAGGATGGTCTGCTTTGGGACTTTTAGAAGAAGATGGTAGGAGTCTCTGAAGTACTGAAGTACTTTGTAACTTAATACTACAGTCAGGGAGATAGGTGGGGGAGCAGAATCTAGAGCTGGTGGTACTACTTTATAAGAACAAGAGCAGGAGAGAGAACTGAAAGAACTGGTGGCCATTTATGCTTCTAGATATAGATAGAAAGTTGGTTACTAAGGTGGTGGTCACAAGACTGCAGAAAGTGGCCCAGTAAGTCTTAGGTATGGAGCAGCAGGACTTTATAAGAGACCAGCTCATTAGGGATGGTATAGTCTGGGTACATAGAGTTATTGAAGGGGTATGAGCCTGTGGACTAGATGGGTGACTGGTTTTTCTAGATCAAAAGAAGACATATGACCAGGTTTGGCAGGTCTGGTTGGTAAAGGTATTGGATAGGATTGGGATACCTTGCTAGTTCTGGTCAGCAATAGTCAGCCTACTGGAAAAGAGTAGGGCTGTGCTCATATATAATAGACATAGAGGGGTGGTATTTTCCCTGGGTAGGGGTATTCTTTGGGAGATCCACTGTCTCCCATTCTGTATGCTCTTTTGCTAGAGCCTCTGATGGATAGGATTCAGTAGAAAATAGTTAGGCTCTCAGTTTTCAAGATTGGGTGGTAAGTTGGAGTCTTTGCAGATAACATAGTGATTAGTCTGAGATCAATCACAGATGTCAAGGAGCTCAAGAAGACAGTGGAGTAGTATGAGGTATACTCTAGGGCTAAACTCAATTAGTACAAGTGTGAAATAATAGTATTGGACAATAGTCTGGTGAGAGGGAATATTATTGGAACAATTGTCATTACTGGGGAGGCTGTGTAATACTTGGATATCTATCTAATAGTATATGGGTCAGTCTTACTGAGATCTTGGTGGGAGTAGAGGGTTGTAATCTGAGAGGAGGCCCTGTAGAGTTAGGGAGGAGAGCAGAGAGTTGTGATCTGAGGGGAGGCCCTGTAGAGTTGGGGAGAACACCACTTATCTCTGGCAGGATATATTTTGATTTTGAACTTCTACTGGCTGCTGAAGTTATGGTATTTGGCTTATCATCTGGACTTCCCAGCCTGGGTGGTAAAGAGACAACTGAAATTGACCAAGGGTGGATCTGGGTCAAGAGAAGGAGTCAGATCAGCTGAGAGGTCTTGTCTTTACCAGTGGCTAGAGGGGGCCTCAGGCTGGTTGATTTTCTGAAGAGACTGTACTGTCTGAGAGCATGGTGGCTAAAGAGAGTAGTGGAGCTGAGAGGAGGTAGCTGGATTTCTCTGATGCAGAAGGTCTGGGAGATGAGGTCCTCACCAAGAGGTACTATAAGAGATCTACTATCCTTAGTTGGGCTTCAGAACAATAGGTATATATAGTATAAAGGCTTCTGATGGGTAGTAGTGGATAGGGTACACTGCATTGGAATTCACTGGTAAGAAAATGAAGAAGAGATACCTTGGGACTCAGCAATGTAGAGATGGGACTAAGTATTGTTGAGAAGTATCCTCCTAATTGATTTCAATATTGGTAATGGGTTAAGTACCAGAGGGGGTTAGGACAGAATCTATGGCCAAGTAGATAGTAGTTGGCAGATATCAGAGAGGAGTGGGACTGGAATGAGGTCTGGATCTGGAGTATTGAGGTAAGGTAGTGGCTGCTACCAAAGTACTGGATAGTCTGATGGCACATGCTATAGAGAAATGTCATGCTCAACTTCTACTTAGGCTACCTTATAGAAGGAAGAAGCTTTGACTGTGAGGAGTGCTATAATATAGGGCAAGAAGCCACAATATAGGGCAAGAAGAGGGATTTGTATAGATATCAGAACTTTGGCTAGGAGAGTACAAGGTACTTAGTGACTTTTGGCTAGCAGTTGGAGATTGATTGGGTATCATATAAAGGGGGAATAGTGAGCAGGGTCAGTAGGAGGATTTGAGGGATAGATTGGTGGAGGGGGTGGGAAAGAAGTAACTTACTATAGATTGGATATTGGTAGTTTGAATGGGGCTGACAGTTCACTCATTGTTTATTTTTAAGAAAGAGAGGTATCTGGGTTTGGGAGTATAGCTATTGAGATGGGAAGGGTTGATGGAGGATGTTATAATAGGCTGGTGGTTAGATTGGAGTCTGCAGGATGGTCAGAGGCATTGCTTAGTAGAGAAAATCTGTGGGCAGAGTAGAGAGAGTATTAGAGTAGTGGGTGATAAAGTTGTCTTTAAGTGTGAAGGTATGAGAGAGAGCTCTCCTATGGGGATTGAGTAGTAGGAGGAGATACTGTAACTATATTAATAGATTGGTAATAAATAGCAAAGTCTAAGTGACTATAAAAAAAAAAGTTAGTGGTCAAGAACATTAAGATTGGGATAGTAAGATACCTGAGGTAAGATCTGTATACTGTGTATCTGGTTGTAGAGAGACTGTCAATACTGAGGAGGCAGAAGATAAAGAAGATAGTGGTAGAGGCACTAGGAGGCTTTGGAGAGATAGTTGACTTCAGCTTTATGTTCTGAAAAGGGACCAAGCTGAGGAATAGCAACTGTGAGGTGATGGTGAGGCTGGAGGGTAAGGAGGCTATAGGGCTAGAGAGAGACTGGCTAGAGGTAATTCATATTAGTGGTTAAGAATGTAAAGTATAGAGAAGGAAGGGATCTGAGTAGGAGAAAGAGGAATTGTTATTAGCCCTAGAGGAGAGGGAGGCCACTAAGGATCTATAAAAGAGGAGATGAAAGAAGTTTGCCAAGGATTGGATCTGAATTTCAATAGATGGAAGGAGAAAGAGATGGTAGAAAGAGAACTGAGAGTACCTGCAGACAGTTCTCCAGGGTTCAAAAGTAGAGAAGATGGCAAGAACAGAGGTAGTCAAGAGTCAGATAGAAGAGATAGAGACAGCTAAGGTGTCCTTTTCACAGCTGGAGGGAGTGGAGAGTTCTATTCATATGCTGGTGATAGAGAAGCAGGCTGATAAGGAGGAGGTGAGAGAGGAGAGTTTTGAGGACATTACTGAGATAGTATCAGAGACTCAATTGGAGGACATCTGGATAGCAAGGGCAGTAAATTTTCACTGGAAGTGTCCAGAGGCAAGTGAGGTAGTAAGACTGGAGAAGATTATGGAAGAGGACAACTTGGTAGATATGGCCTCTGATGTCTCAGTAGATAGGGAGCTACTATAGGAGTTGAGTAGGACTCACAGGCTGGCCACCCCCAGGCCTCTAGTAATGATGACTAATATCTGATATCAGGCAGTACTTGAGGAACTTACAGAGGAAGATATCAAGAAAGTAGATGTATTTCATAGATCTCAGGAGGCTTGGGAGGGATTTCTCAATATTGCTATATAGAGACTAAAGTTAGTAACAGTGATGGTGGTAGTACTTCTGATAATGAGAGATATGACATTGATAAGCACAGGATGGCTGACATTAGGAAGGTAGCATCTGAGCAGGTAGATGCATTCTGTGGCAGTATGAATGGGACACATATCTAGAGAGCTATCTGTGAGAAATAAAAGAAATAATCCATAGTAGGGCTGAGAAAGTTGTGGTGATTCCCATAGAGCTTTAAACATTTTTATTTATGATGATGAACAGTCTATATATATTATCACTAAATATCAATAGTCTGTATGATGGAGTTAAACAATGATATCTATTTCATTAGCTGAAAGTTAGAAGGTATGATATGATACTTCTATAGAATGTTCAAGCCTATAATGAGTAGGATTATGAGGAGTGGAGTAAAGAATAGTATAGTAGTGCTGATTGGAATAAACAGATGGGCATTTTAGTTAGTATTGGAAGAGGTGAACTGGTAGAGATGAAAATTTATGGTAATTGATTGATATGGGGTAGATTGAAAGGAAGAGCTAGAGATAGATTAGTAGTGGGCTCTGGCTATCTTCCAGCAGTTGGCAGAGAGCAAAAGCAATGGGTGGAGGACTGGCTGGTATGGGAGGACTAGAAGGAAGTTAGGATGAACATTTTGGGGAAGAACTTTAATATGGTTCATGATAGGACATTAAATAGGTCCAATGGTGGAGTTAGTGTAGCAGGCTCAGCTGGGATTTCTCAGTGGCTTCAGATTGAGAGAGATATGAGATTGGTTGATGGTGTCTGATAGTGATAGGGGAAAAAGCCAGGGCCCTTTACTCAGTGGCATTCTGTTGATGAGAGTCTGATTGAAATGAGGATTGATTGGATCCTGGTAGTTGAAGGTTGGGGAAATATACTGGACATTACTGAGGTATAGTGGTGCCCTTGATCAGATTACTGGGGAGTTGAGGTGTATGTCAGATTTCAGGCTATTAGTAAGAGTAAGGGTTACTGGTAGCTCAATATGGCCCACCTTAGAGGGCAGGCAGAGTAGGAATGATTTATAGAGATTACAAGACAGGAGGTGATATAGTGGAAGGATGAAGGATAGCTGATAGGGTAGTGGTGGAGTAAATTTAAATACTTGGCTGATATCTATTGACATAATATCAGAGAGATAGTGGAAAAGGAGTAGAAGAATAAGGAGAGAAGAGTTGAGTAAGGACTGTGATGGTAATTGAGATTGATGGAAGAGGAGGAACTTGTCAGAAGAGAAGTACTTCTAATTGGCAGTAGAGATAGTAGATTTGCAGCTGGATCTCAAGGCAGCTGAGGATAGAGTGGTCGATGATCTGCTGACAAGGCTGAGGGCTAGGTGGTTGGAAGAAGGAGAGCAGCCTATAAAGTATCTATCAGATATTTTAAAGACTAGAAGAGTATATTACAGCTGAGCTTCAGTGTTGTGAGAGGATGGTTCTGAGGTCACTGATATTGCAGAAATACTGGGCAAGATCTCTGGGCAATAACAGGCTCTCTGGTAGGATGAAGGAGGGCTTGTAGAAGACAAGGTATTATAGAAGGATAATGGCAATTTGGTGAGCAGTTGGTCAGTAATAGCACAACCTAAGATGAGTAGGACAGTAATAGGCATAGTATCACTGAAAGAGATGTTAGAGGTATTGAGGAAAGTATAGACAGGATTGTCACCTGGGGAGGATGGGCTACCTTGGGAATTCTGGAAGGAGTTCTGAGTGGAGTTTGGTAACTAGCTTGTAGAAATGGCAAACTTTGTTTTGAAAGACTGTAGCTGAATTGGCAATAGCTTCTTAGAGCTGGTCTCTCTATTATATAAGAAGAAAGGAGACTGATATATATAGTGGAATTAGTGACCTATTATATTGCTAAATATAGATAGAAAATTGGTATCCAAGATTTTAGCTAAAAGGATGTAACAGTGGATCAGCTGACTGATAGGTGAGGACCAGCAAGACTTTGTTAAAGAGAGGCAGATTAGAGATAGTACTACCTGGGTACAGAATGTCTTGGAGGGCTACAGAAGCTGGTGAGTGGATAGGCAGATGGTCTTCTTAGATAAAGAGAAAGCATATAATAGAGTGTAGTGGAATTATCTGAAAGCAGTACTACAGAAGGCAGAATTCAGTATAGTGGATGCTAGAAGATTGATGGGTCTGATGTAAGGCTACTGGGCAGCTATACTGATGAATGAGTAGAGTGGTCCAGAGTTTGCCTTAGGGAGAAGAGTGCTACAGAGTGATCTTCTCTTCTCTCTACTCTATATTCTCTCCTTGGAGCCCTTGCTGGCTTGGCTGAAGGGGTGGCTTACTAGATTGCAGATAGGAGATATGGTATAGAAGCTGAGGATGATATAGTGGTTGGGTTAAACTGTATAGTAGAT
Organism: Jimgerdemannia flammicorona; assembly: GCA_003990745.1. Taxonomy (NCBI): domain Eukaryota; kingdom Fungi; phylum Mucoromycota; class Endogonomycetes; order Endogonales; family Endogonaceae; genus Jimgerdemannia; species Jimgerdemannia flammicorona. Next base: position 31,785 of record RBNI01000157.1, on the reverse strand, counting down.
GTTAAGAACCTGCAGGAGGGAGTTGGACAATATGAGAGGCTGGTATGAGCAAAACTAAACTGGAGCAAGTGTGAGACAATAGAGCTAGGTGCTGACTTAAGAAAGGATGGGCATTTTGGACAAACAGTGACTGTAGGGAATGCTATCTATCATTTGAGCATCTGGTTCTCAGTTTATAGGACTATATTGCCAAAAGAGTAGTAATGTGATATAATTCAGAAGTGAGAGAGTATATTAACAGGTTGGTCAGAGAGGCACTTTTTCTTGGTGAGGAGAGTGGTGGTTTTGAATGTATTCTGACTATCTAAGTTATGGTATTTGGAGTACCATCTGGATTTTCCTAGATGGGTAATACAGAGGCTAAAGAAGGTGGTGAAAGGATGGTTATAGTAAAAGAGACAGCTGCAGATTAGCTGGGAGACTGTGGTGCTAAGAATAATAGATGGGGGTCTGGGGTTAGTGGATTTCTGGAGGCAGTTGAAGGTACTCAGAGATTGGTTGGAGCATCAATTGATAGAGTTGAGAGAGGATGGTTGGAACAGGCTAGCTATAGACAATTGGGAGGTCAGGTTCTACCCCTATGGTGAGGACTTAAAGAATATATGAGGGTTGCTTCAGTTTGGAAGAGTTAGTAGATTATGGTTTAAGGAGTTCTGGTGGAGTATTATAGAGGTCTGGCTAGCTATAGAGTTGATAAGACTAGGGATAGGTGAGAGTGAGGATTCCAAGCAGCAATAGTGGCAGTTGGAGGAACTTCACATTGGTGGTCACTAGTTGGCAGAGTACTCTCTGTCTGAGGCAATGGAATAGATCAGATCTGACCCTCTTGAAAGATAGTCTATAAATTGGCAGAAGGCTGGATTTAGGAATAACTGAGATTGGAGACAGGTCTGAAGCTATGGGGCTTCTTTACTTAAGGTGGTACTATCTAAGTATTAGGTGATATAGTGGAGATTCTTGAGAAGAAATATAATACTGAGCTACTAGACAGAATGGATGAAAGTAAAAGAAGGTTAGGAATAAGAGTAGTATAGTGAGGTAAATGGAGAAATAGTTCAGATACCAGAGTATATTCTGGTAGAATGTCAGGGTATAGAGGGGTATTGGCAGATATTAGAAGGATATTGGGGCTCTGAGGTTGGGTGGCCAGAGGATTCCACTAGTCTGATAGTCAAGTAGTAGCTGGTAGGAGAGACTGGCGATATGTATCTGGGATGAGCTAGACCAGGTCCCTGTAGTCTGGGTCCTAATGATAGTATATTAGTGATAGGTATTCAAGCAAAATCCATAGATGGGAATAGGCAAATTAGTAGAGCAGTAGAGGTGGTTTCTCAGAGAGATAGTACAAAGGTAGTAGTATTAAGAGAAGTAATATCAGCTAGAGACCTTAAGGAAAATATGAGATATTATATAGAGGAGCTGAGATAATCTAGTGCTAGATGACCAGAAGATGCAGTGGAAGGAAGAAGTTAGCTGAGAGGCCTTTATCTGTATATTATTTTTATAGTAATTATAATATGAGATTTGTTATTGTATTAAATTTAGATAATAAAGAAGTCTAAGAGACTATAAAAAAAAAAAATAAAAAAAAAAAGAGTCTGGGTCCTAATGGCAGTACATTGGCACTAAGTATTTAAGTAAGATCTATGGATGAAAATAGGTGAGTTGGTTGAGTGATAGAGATGGCTTCTCTGGGAGATAATACAAGAATAGTAGTATCAGAAGAAGTAGTATTAGCTAAGAGCCTTAAGGAAGGTATAGGACATTGTACAGAGAAGCTGTGATAACCTAGTGCTAGATGACCAGGGGGTGTGATAGAAGGAGGAGGTTGGCTGAGAGCTTCTATTAAGATGTGGCATTATATGATATAAATTACAAGTATACTTGTAATATATACATTAATCAGAAATACAATCAGAGGACTGCTTTGCTCATCGCCAGTCCTGTGATTCAGCATAATGTTAAGATTTTAATTATGTCATTATGGCCAAGCCACCAAAAAAGATTTTTCTATTGCCAAGGTATATCTACCTGCTCATTAATGCGTCTTGTGACTGTCAATATCTGTAAGAGTCTTGGTAACTACCAATATGCTATAGGGAATCATCTGGTTGCCTTGAGGTTATAGAATGGATGAAAGCAAGTATTCAGGGAAATATGCCAGTAATTGAGGTGAAAGCTAGTACCTGATACAGGAAGTAGGCAAGTAAACCTCCTTTCAAGAAACTGTCTTGTGCAGGGCAAATACAGTGTAGGCCACTAAATACCAAAGTAAAGGCTTTATTTTTTATTTGTTTTCAATATTTTATTAAAACTCACTTACTCTTACTTATAAATCTTTTGACTGATTCTTTATACCAGTCTTGATTGCTTTTTAAGCCAACTGATGAGCCCCTTGAGTAAGGGTAAAACTGGTCTAGATCATAGTTACACTAGTTACATCTCATAGCTATGTAATAACATACAACTTTGGAATAAAAATATTATATTAAAAATATGGAAATATGATAAAGTGTGAAAAGGGAAATAGAAAGGTTGTGTCCTGCACATATCACATATCCTGTCCACATAGTTGCTTTTGGGGAGCCGAATCTGAGCCATAGCTTACTTCTGAACCTACTTCTCCCTTCTAACATACTGCCTAACCTAATCTCTCTGCTCTTCCCACCTCTGAGCTCTTCCCATACCTATGCCTCAATTACAAGTATAGGCTGCAAGATCTACTGACTTACCAGGGATTGAGATACCCTACAATGATAATAACTGGCAGAAGATACTGCAATCACCAATCTGGACTATGCAAGAACATAATTCTGGTGGAGGGGTATAACAGGTACCAACATACAGGTACATAGTGCTAGACTGAGGTCTGTTCGGCTGCTGAAGAGATGAAGGGGTTTACCAGAATGGGCAAAGAGATTGGGGCAGATGCTTGTTTTCTTTGGTAAGCATGAAAATTCATTGCTTATATACAAACAAACTTACTCTTACATATCACCTACTAGTTTTCAATTGCTTTTGTTTTCCATTACTTTCCTCTTAGACTCAATTTTCAGAATTGTTATAATCCATTCTTTATCTATCTCAGGCTTAGGTAAACAGTCTATAATGATGTTAACATCTTAGACACTAGGATGATACCTATGAAATGGGTCGCTGGCTTCTCCCAAAACTCTTCCTTATTTGATAATTTAGTCTTCAACAATCCTGCTCTCAACACCTCAAATACCAACACTTCAACTCCCAACACCACTTTTGACAATTCTCCTGATACTCTCAATATGTTTGCCATAGTTGGTGATATTGGCAGCTTGATCAGCATCTTCATCGGCATTTGGTTGTTGCTATCATCTCCATCTTTCTTATCATTCACAGACCATAGCAAAAAGACTCTATGCCAGATAACCTGCTGCCCGCTATCTATGGGAGTCAGGTTCAAATGGTGGATTCATATGCCACTCACAAAAGACGGGCTCTGATATGCTGTCAGTTCAATCATTGCTGTTTGATTACCATGAGTAGCTTAGTAGGGGGAGTATACCAACTATCAAACTCAATTAGCAGGTCTGTACAGCACCCCTGCGAGTTCTCTTATGCTACTGAGCTAGGCCGGGTATGCCAATCAGCAAATCATACCAGTGGTTCCATACAGAACTTGTTTCATTGTGCTGTCGGCTCAGCTGCTGCAACATGGTTCCAGTGGGTACAATAATTGGCAAATACAACTAGCTGCTCCATACAGCATCTTAGCAAGTCCTGTTTTATCATCACTGTGGTATAGTTACAGCATCGAGCCTAGTGGGTGCAATAATCAGAAAATCCGCCTCAGCAAGTCCCATTATGTCATCACTGCAGTATATTTACGGCATTAAGCTCAGTTAGCCTGAATACAACCATAATGTCTCTCCTGCCAGTACTGGAGACCATCTGTTCAGTTTTGATCAAGTCTGTCCCAACAATAAACTTGATGATATAGCGCCAAGGTAGGAGAATGGCTACTTTAACCCTGAACTCAGATCTCTGCTACACGAGATTGAACAGATGATGGAGCCAAGAAATGGCTACCCTATCTCTGAATACAGAGCTCTGCCACATGAGGTTGAACTGATGAAAATGACTATTGAAATATACCTAATGATGAATTATGGTCTGCAAATGACACAGACGAGAAATAGCTATTACGATGTACCTAATGATGAATTATCACCACTGGATGAGATTGATAAAGAAACTGTGAGACCCTTGACTAATTATTAGGGAGGTAAGTAGTTGGGGGTCACCAATCCTTAATTTTCTACCATCTATATCTCACTGTGCCTTTTTTATTTATTTTGTTTATTTGGTAAAATAAACAAATAATGGTGAAAGTTATTTTATTATATATATAATTTTATCCTCTTTCAGTTCTAATTGTAGTAACCACTTATTACTGATCAATCCAATCATAATACTTGACATGGGCTTACTGGTGCAAAGTCTCAGCAGCAGTCATTCAGATGTAGATATGGCAGGGCTAATAGTCTATTGTAGCTCATTGGGTAAAAGTAGGGGAAGGGGAGAAGAGGGGCAGATAGATGCCTCTCAAGCAAACCTCTGAGTCTACACTATATCATACCAATCTTTTCCCACTCCTATGGTGTAAACTAAATGTGGTGACACATTGGAAAATCAGTAATAATATAGAAAGGGAGGAAAATTAAAGTCTGGAGGATACTGATGTGATGGTTATACTTAAAGAGCATTGGTCCAAATATTATATTTTAAAATAAAATAGACAGAATACACCCCAATTACCCCTTTTCCAACTTGGTCAAATAGAGAATATAAAATAAATAAGATAAGATAAATAAGTGTTAATGTTTTTTTTTTTTTTTTTTTTTTTTTGCAATCTATGATTTATATACACCTTATGCAGAATACTCTATAATGAAGGCATTTTAGGCTGTCCTCCTGATTGTCTTGTAATAATGCATGAAGAATTATCCTTTCATTTTGTTTATTGATTATTGCCTAATAGATAATAAGCCCATTTATATTGAGGTATGAATACTAAGATGTTTTCTATACAAAAAATTAACAAGACATTGTACCATCTGTGCCATTCGAGCAAAGGTGATGGGCAGGTGCAGAAGGTGCTCGAGTTTGCCCATAGCTGGAGAAGTGTGTGGAAGGAAATACAAAGAAGGAAGCAGGGATAGCATAAGCTGAGATTCCATTAGAGGACTGGTGAGGGGTTAGGATGGTGTAGTATAGTACTAGAAAATAAAGTTGCTCTTTTCATGGCAAGTATATTGGTAAATAGTCCATGCTTCAAGGATTAATTTATTATGCTTGAATTTGACCTTTCTCTATTTTGGCTCACAAACCACTATACAACTAGTTAGTTGAACCTTTTGCCCAATATAGTGATTATATACACTTACTGAAAAGATTTTCTAAGTTATTGAGGTCTTGCAGTAGAGTGAAATGAATAATAATATGTCAAAGTTGATTTGAACATAATGTTTGTTCAGTTTGTAGTTGGTATAGTGAATACATTAGTAGATAATCCATACTTTGAGATATGATATATCTGTACTTGACTTTTGATTTGCTTAGCCCATGACTGGCCCATACCACTATATGTCAGCTGGATCGCATTTGTCATTCTTGGTACAAAGCATATTCTTGTGTATTTAGGCAAACTCATCAAGGTCAAATAAATTTGATTATGCGAATGCAAGAATATATCATATGAGTATATTGGTGATAATGTATGACTGATACATATATGCTCGACTTTGGAATTTGTAAGTCTGTATGTTTTCATTGGAATAATATTCATAATTCATCTGATAAGATATTTATATTTATATTCTTGCTGATAAGTATCGCGAAAATCAAAGTCATCAGATATGATCACAAAATTAGGCATTAGTAAACTCATTATAGTCACTACACATCAACGATGAGCCATGCATTTCCTCTCCAACTTCAGATGTGGCCACACATTACACAAGCGGATCTATCAGACTCTCATCATTTTTGAGTGAGGTCTGGTGAATTATTTAAATGATTGCTTGAAGGGCCTAAACTAAGATGGAGACCCAATTTCAGACCTAGGCTCAAAGCTTGAAGACAAGGTAGGTGAGGTGGGTGTGGATCAATCTTGGAGTCTGAATTGATGAGGATATTTGTGGTAGTAGTGATAGTGTGAGGAAGAATCTGTGCAAATCTGGGCAAATTTCATGGGGTTGCTTAGCAGAAGGTGATCAGGTCTTGAAGGAGAGGACAGGGTCAAGTTTGGTTCTAATTTCCTTGGTCATCTTTGGCCAATAAAACTCTCTTGAGAGGAGATTGTAGATCTTCTTAGAGCCAAAGTATCCTGCTATAGGAGTATTATGGAGTTTCTGTATGATATTGAGTCATAGAGTATTATAGTTGGGTAAAAAACCACTCTGTTATGGTCTCTGTAAATAAGTCCATCATGGTAAGTAAATCTTTTGGACATTTGCCTCATGAATTCTGGGACCTTGACCTCTGAGTCTTAGCAGAATTGAAGAAAATTCACCAGGGAGCTATTCTGTTGATAGCTATCCTTGATCATCTGAGTAAGGTCTCTAATTATCTTAACTATAAAGATAAGTTCATCTTCCATGTATCTGGAAAAACCATCAGCCACATAATTGGTTTTGCCTGGGATATACTTGATTTCCATATTAAAGTTGGCAATGATTTTTATCCAACAGGATTGTCTGTGGGTCAGTAGACTGTATGTGAATATACCATAGAGTATAGTGGTCAGTGTAGGCTACAAATAGTTGTCCTAGGAGGAAATAGCACTATTCCTAGAGTGCTGTGATAATGGCCAGGAGTTCCTTCTCATAGATGATATATCAGATTTCAGCTGACTTGAGCCCCAATAGTAATGTCAGAGGTATTTGTAGTCAGAGTAAATAGTCTGGTAGAGTTAGGTATAATTAGTACTGAGGCCTCAGTAAGGAGTCTCTTAAGATGATCTATAATCTGAGTATACTCAGGGGTCCATTCAATCTTGATGTTTACTCCTTTGTAGGCCAGGCTGGTCAGTGAGACTGCAATAGCAGAATATCTTTAGATAAACCTTCAGTAGTAATCAGTAATACCCAGGAAGTGCTGAAGTAGCTTGAGAGTAGTGAGGATAGAAATATCCTTGAGAGTTGATATCTTTTAAGAGTCTATATTGATATCTTTAGCAGAGATGATATGTCTTAGATACTCAATCTGGTCTTGATAGAACTTGCACTTACTCATTTTGATATAGAGCTAGTGTTATCACAGATGGGTCAGTATCTATCCAAGGTGGGTGTAGTATAATTTTACTGTTTCACTATAGATTAGTATATCATCAATATACACTAGGACACAAATGTTGAAGTGGTCCAAAGATGTCTGTAATAACTCTCACTTCTACCCCTCTCTTATTCTTTAGATAATTAGGGAAGTAAGACTATTACTTAGAGACTTAGTACACAATATGTACTAAGAAGCCTTCAGTTTGAGAAAATGCTCACTTATAAGTAGTTGTAGCAACAGTGTCTTCTATTTCAAAGATCTTTCTCTTTTGCCCTATCTTTCAAGAGTCTTGTTCTTTGCTGTACACAGACTGAATTTACCTTGAAATTTAGGTTCAATGAGTTTACTTAAGTCTTTGGGGATTTATATACCAGTCTTAGTTCTGGCAGAAGTTAGCTAGGCTTCTGGAGTTTAGTCAGAAACACTAGAGTCACTTAGATATCATTACTAAAACTCAGGAGAATGTGTGTGTGTATGGGGGGGACTTGATTCTTATATCAAAGACTGAACTAAAACTGCTTTATTTCAGATGGAAACTGGGGGGTATTTATACAAGTTGGTCTGCAATTTCTGACTAAGTATGAGTAACTAATTTGATATCTATAGTGAGGTTTGTAATTATGACCTTTGTTAGGTGATTTTTGGCAAAAACAACTTTATGATCAGGACCTCAATTACTAAGTAATGATCAGCTGCTATAGCAACAGTTGCTGCAGTGCTAATTGTCAGAGATAAGCTGGATATTATTTTTTGTGTCATTTTCTACATTGTTTATTTGTTCATCATTCATATCATATATCATGCTCAATTATATAATGATGTCATTGCTCGCTGGGTCACATGATCACTCATCTCATTGTATCTCATTTATCCTCTTACTCGTTTATTCTATTATATCCTTCTCTCCTTAGAAATCAATATTCTCATTAATTTAGAAGTTGAGAACCAGGGGAGAGAAAGGTGAAGAATCTTCCTCAGTGAGAAGGGGAGTGGTTGCTGATAGCTTGTTGTCTAGAATAGAGAAGTCAATAAGGTCTGCAAATGGTTCTTACATTAGTATAGGCACTAGTATAGGGGTTCTCTATCTGATGTAGTTGGGGCCATCCAAGTAGGGTTCTTGATCCTTATGCCTGGGAATATCTATTTGGATAGGCAGTTCTTTGAAGAGATCAGAGAGGCCTTGGAGCCATTGCTCTGGGTTGTCATTCAGGAGGGAGCTCCAGTGGAGTTTGCAGTCAGTAGACTTAAGGGCAATTCAGAAGTTGACTTCCTAGGCTATTATGATCTCTAGCTCATCAATCTTGAGGAAAGAGAGGTTCTGGAAATCCTTTAGTTATATATAGTTGAGATTGGAGATCACAAAGAGTGCATGACATATGATTTGATAGACCTTCTTAGCAAGTCTTTGCTCATACCTATCTAGGTGGGTTCAGTTTGAGACCTGGTCAGTGGGTAGGTTCTTTACATATTGGAGAAGTTGGTGACTGATTTTGTATTCATGCCAGATCTCTAGACAGCTGGTAGTAAGGTAGGCTCTTTTGATGAGTTCATAGTGGTCAAGAATATACTGTCCTAGGTATGGGCTGGAGAGGTTAAGGGCCTCAGAGTGGTGGTTTCTTCCTTGGATAGCAATCTGGATGTATCCAAAGAGGTGGTCAACCTGGCTTAGGAGGGGCTGGCTATAGCAGGCAGTTTGGTGGTGGGTAGTAGGAATTCTTATCTTATGAGAAGAGGGAGATAAGAGTTGCGAAGTATTCTTGTCTTGGGTATTTATACTTATTTATCTGTCTGGTGTGACCTTCTTTTGATCACACTTTCCAGCAAAATGTATGACCTGTTGCTGTAAGCAGAGCATGTGCTAGTTATGTATATGAGAAAATCCTGATTTCCAAGATATTATTACTTATAGTTGTGGTTACATAGAGTTAACAGGTCTTGGTCCTCTTTTTTTTTGTCTAATTGGCACATTTGTGAGAACTGACCATCCTTGTCTAGGGTGAGAGCTCCCATTGTTGTGGCTGGGGGTTTGAATCTCTTGGAAATAGTATTTCTTGTAATCCAAGGCAATTCCTAGTAACAATATCTATCATATGGATAAACTTAGACTGGTTTCAATATTGTTAGCTTTCCTAAGTTTCATATGAAGTATCTGTTATCATCCAGCAGAGATAATACAGATAGTGTGAAATAGAGTTATTCAAATGTGTTTTGCTATACTATGCTAGGTTGTTCTTCATCTGAGTATCTTCTTATTGGTTAATTATAATGTTTCTTTCTCTATAATGTTCAGTATTATATGTTTTGGATAATATATATAGTATCCTCTTATTTGCTATGTGCTCTAGTTTTTAGAGCTATAGTTCCTTCCTTTGCTGGGGAGTGAGTGTTTCTATATAGTCCTGGAGGGCTTTACATGCATTCTCTAGAGCTTCTTTCTTTTCTCAGGAAGCATCATGGGTGGGGTAACTCTTCCACTTGATGAGGAAAAACCACTTGACTGTTTTGGGATATTTGCAGACCTTGTGGTCAAGTACTTCCTTAATTTCGAATTCCTTGTGATTATTGATTCTAATTGGGGGTAGTGGTGGAACTGTATACTTAGGGAATGGATTCTTATGGTAGTCCACTAATTGGCTGATATGGAATACTGAGTATACTTGGATATTGTGGGGGAGTTATAACTTATAGTTGACTTTACTGATTTTTTCCATGATCTTATATGGTCCAATTCTTCTAGTATAGAGTTTCTTGGCTAGTTGTTATGCTAGAGTATCTGGGTAGAGGTGGTCAGTCTTAAGTATGACCATGTCACCAATGTTGTAGGAGACTTCTCTTTATTTCAAATTTGTATACTTGGTCTGGTAGTCTTGTGCTTCTATAAGAGCATCTCTTGTCATTTAGGTAAGATCAGAAATAGTCTCAGCCAGATCTTGGACTGCTGGGACTACTGATTTCATAGTAGTACTTGGGGTCCTTGGGTGTTGACCATGATTCAGGAAGAATGGAGTCTTCTTTGTAGAGGTTTGCTGGCTATTGTTGTAAGCAAACTCAGCATGAGCTAGGTACTTGTCCCAATCATTTTGCTTGTAACAGCAGAAAATGCTAAGTATCTGCTTGAAGATCCTATTGGTTTGCTCAGTTTGACTATCTATCTGAGGGTGGTAGACAGTAGAGAACTTCAGCTTGGTTCCATGAAGGGAGAAGAATGCCTTCCAGAAGTTGCTTGTGAACTTGGCATCTTGGTCAGATATAATGATACTAGGTATGTCATATAACCTGAATACTTAGTTGAGGAAAATTTTGACAATCTCTAATACTGTAGTAGTAGTCTTAGTGGGTGCAAAATTGGCTTATTTACTTAGACAGTTCACAAATACCACAATAGCATCCCATCCTACCTTGGTCTTGGAGAGCTGAATAATAAAGTCTATTGCAATCTGATACCAATTGTGACTTGGAATAGGCAGAGGTTGCAGAAGTCCTGCTGGTAGCTTGTTACCACTTTTGAACCTTTGACACATCTTGCATGAGACCACAAAGTCTTTGATATATTTAGTTATCTTTGGCTAGTAGAACTCTCTTGAGAGGAGATTGTAGGTCTTCTCAAAACCAAAGTGTCCTATTGCAGAAGTATCATAGAGTTCCTATATGATCTTGAGTTGCAGAGTATCATTGTTGGGTTACAACTATACTGTCATAGTCTCTGTAGATAAGTCCATCACAGTAAGTGAATCTCTTAGACATTTATCTTATGAGTTCTGGGACCTCGGCCTCTGGGTCTTGGCAGAATTGAAGGAATTTCATCAGGGGGCTATCTTGCTGATAGCCATCCTTGATCATCTGGGTGAGTCAGTCTGGTAGGGCTGCAAAGAGATAGTTGGCTCTAGTACTATTGATGGCCAAATTATTCTCTTAGTAGGTATGTAAGTCCAACAGTTTTGAGGTAGGCATCCATTCTGGTGGCAAAGGTCTCTAGATCCTCCTCACCATTCTTATGGAACTTTATCTAGGATAGTTTGTTCCAAGTTTCTTATATATAGGCTATATTTCAGAATTTAGTCAGTAGCAAGGTCTTGAGTTCTGGGCCTGCTTCATAGTCATCCCAACCTGGTCTATTGTTGGTAGATACTTGTCCATTGACTTGAGGGCAGTTTTCTCAGGTTACTGAGTACTGTTCTAAGGTTTGCCAGAATTCAGCTACTGTTCTAGTAAAAAATGTAACTACCATTTCTACTTGTACTGCTGATGTAGTAAACAGCTATTGAAGGATATTGTTCTGGTTGTTGGTGAGCATTTCTGTAGATACTCAGTTGTTATTCTATTGGTTTGCTTGATAACCTGTATCAACTATATTGATGAAGTTTTCAATGTCACTGTTTTTTCTACTGAATGTTGAGATTCGCAAGGTCTTGGTTGGCTTGTTCTGTTTGGTAATTTGTCCTACTATTCCTGCTAGTATAGCTAGCTGAGTAGTCAGTGCTGCAATATTGACATCTACCATTATATTGACTATTGGTGGTGGTCCTGTAGGGGTAGATTTTCCTGAAGATTGTTCTGCCTAATAGGGTTGTGGTGCTATATAACTTGGAGTTACTTGATTCCCAGATATCAGATCAAAGAGTCCTGTGAGAGAGGGTAAACCAAACCTCTGTATAGGTGATTGGATTGGTTCTGGGGTCTGATCTTCTTGACCTGTAGTTCTTTGATAAATTCCTAGGCCTGCTGTTCCTAGTTGGTTATCGTCAGACTGGTGATCTGTAGAGTCTTCATCTGACTCCCTTCTCTGATGAGATAGTGCATCCTCATACTGACTAGGTCCTTCAAAGAAGATATCAGTTTCTGGCTATATAGATGGACCTGCTCCTTATTCAGCAATAGGGAATGAGTGGTCTGCTTGCTCGTTCTCATACCTGGTTATAGTGGAGGCATAGTATATAACTAGTCTGTAGTAGAGGGAGGTCTTGGTAGGGGTATGATGATATCTGTCAGAGGTAATCTACTCGGTAGCTGCTTCTTTTGCAGCAGGGGGTGAGATATATGTAATCTAAAAAATACTAGGTGGCTAAAGTAGTAGATTCTGGAGTCCTTGTAGTTCTAATATATCTATGGAGAAGTTCATAAAACCTATGGCAGCTGACTATATTCCTAAGTCCTGGGTGGTAAGTCCTAAAGGCCTAGTATAGATCCTTATAAGCCTGATCAATTACAAGCTAGTGGGTCTCTGGGTCTGTAGTTTCCTGGTACCACCTGGTCCTAATGATAAGGGCTTCTCTGGCTCTGGTTTGGGGATCCACAGTTGGTTCTGGGGGTTACTCCTATCTAAGATTAGTCTTGTTCCAACTTCAGGAGTGTATTCTTGATGTCTTCTTGGCTCGGTAACCTACTACTACCAAGTTGTAATAACTCTCACTTCTACCCCTCTCTTATTCTTTGGATAATTAGGGAAGTAAGACTATTACTTAGGGACTTAGTACACAATGTGTACCAAGAAGCCTTCAGTTTGAGGAAGTGCTTACTTATAAGTAGTTATAGTAGTAGTACCTTTTATTTCAAAGGTCTTTCTCTTTTGCCCTATCTTTCAAGAGTCTTGTTCTTTACTATATACAGACTGAATTCATTTTGGAATTCAGGTTCAATGGGTTTACTTAAGTCTTTGGGGATTTATATACTAGTCTCAGTTCTGGTAGAAGTTAGCTAGACTTCTGGAGTTTAGTTAGAAATACTAGAGTCACTTAGATGTCATTACTAAGACTCAGGGGAATGTGTGTATGTGGGGGGGGGACTTGATTCTTATATTAAGAACTGAACTAAAACTGCTTTATTTTAGATGAAAACTGGGGTATTTATACAAGTTGGTCCATGATTTCTGACTAAGTATGAGTGACTAATTTGGTAACTATAGTGAGGTTTGTGATCACGACCTTTGTTAGTTGGTTTTTGGCAAAAACAACTTTATGATCAGGACCTCAATTACTAGGCAATGATCAGCTACTGTGGTAATAGTTGCTGTGACACTGATTGTTGGGGATAAGCTGGATATTATTTTTCACATCATTTTCCACATTATTTGTTTGTTTGTCATTCATATCATATGTCATGCTCGATTATATGATGATATCATTGCTTGCCGGGTCATGTGATCACTCATCTCATCACATCTCATCTATTCACTTACTTGTTTGTTCTATTACAATGTCATTTATCAGATACTAGAATGTTACTAGTATATTGGTCAAACCAAAAGGCATGACTCAGATCTGGTAGTATCTAAACTGCATTCAGAAAGCTGTCTTTTCAATGTCCTTCTCATCAATGAGAATCTGGTGATAGTCATTTCACAAGTTCAGTCAGAAAAAGGTTTTGGCCTTAAAGATCTGATGCAACAACTCATCAATTCTAGACAAGGCATACTAGTTCTTAATAGTGATCTTGTTGAGAGCTCTATAGTCAATATATATTTATAGAGAGCCATTCTTCTTCTTGATAAACAGAATGAGGGTTCCAAATAGAGAGTTTCTAGGTTTAATATATCCTTGGGTCAATAGTTTGGTCAACTCATCCTTAAGGGTCTTGAGTTCAGATTAGACCAGTTGGTGGATACTCTTGTATAGAGGTTCAGAACCTGGAATGAGGTTAATTTCATATTGGATTTGGTGCTTTGGTGGAAGTCTGTGGGGATCTTGGAATACATCTTAGAATTTCTCAAATAGTTCTTAAGCTTCTGATAAGATTGGGCTACTTGAAGCTTTGGTGACTTCTTGTATAGTACAGATGAAGTAAGTGTTTTCTTTTTTGTGAGAGAGTCTCTTTATTTGAATGGTAGAGATAATTTCGATTCCTTAATAGTTGGTAGTATTAGGGTGATGTTTTTATCTTTATAGGTCAGATTAACCTTATTGGTCCTCTAGTTGATGTCTTGGTTGTGCTGGATCAACCAGGCTTTTCTTAGGATAATGTCTTATTCTAGGAGATCTATAATACTAAAGTCCAACTTCTCTTGATATTTGCCAATCCTGAGCAATAGGTCTTTACAGATCTTGGTCAATGGTGTAGTCTTGCTATTACTAAAGATACATAATACTTCTTTTTTCAGTAACTGGTTTGCTTCAGGCTCCAATCCTCTTAGCAGTCTTAGTACTAATATAATTTTCAGTAGCACTACTGTTAAGTAAGACATTAACATTCTGTCAGAGAACTTGGCCTGTAAACTTGATGCAACTGTTCTCCTTCTTGATAGTATTGAGCTTCTCATTCTCATTGTTGTCCTAGTTGCTATCAGTCTCCTTGTAGTTAGTCTCTTCCTATCCTTTATAAGGAGAGTGGTCTTGTTTGGGTTCCTCAGACTATTGGACTTAGTGTCTTTTAGAATTGATTTTGAAAACTTTGAAGAGATATGTATGATATTCATCAACATGTTCTATATAGTATATTTGGATAGAATGAGAATATTGTCCATATGGTATATAACTATCTATAATTCTCTTATACTAGTTTTCTTTATCTTTCTTTATAGTAATAATCTTTTAAATGGAGGATTTATTAGTTGATCCAAACTCTTTCTTGCTATAATCTGTCTGAGAGAGTTTGGAGACTTCTTCAATAATGAGATCTTAATAGATTTATTCAATAATTATCTAGAAAATTCTTTGGTCTATCTTGACTTCAAATGAGGTATCTCTAAAATTTTGCAAGATAACATATATTTCACCAATAAATTCTTAGTCAACTACTTCTCCTCCTAGTCCAATGTTGAATTCTTTGGCCAGGCTACTTCATTCAGCAAGGCAGATGTATGTTCCTTTGGAGGCTTACATTGTAATCTCTGTTTGCACTGTAGCATTAGTACATGATAGAATGGTGAGATCTTAGCTACTGTAGAGGTTATATCCTATATCAGTAGGATAGACCTTAGTGGGGATGGTAGCCTTATACTATATCTTCTGTACTTTGATAAAATTTTTAGGGTTTTTCTTTTCTGGATCTTCTCTAATAACAGTGATATTCTGGTTACTGGGTTCATCCAATCTGGTTCTCTTCTTAGAGTATTTAACAGAGATATATTCTACTATAATAACTCTTATTTCTACCCCTCTCTTATCCTTTGGATTCTTAGAGAAATAAGATATTACTTAGGGACTTAGTACACAATATGTATCAAAAAGCCTTCAGTTTGAGAAAACACTTGCTTGAAAGTAGTTGTAGCAGTAGTGTGCTTCTTATTAACCTTGATTGTAAGAGACTTGTTCTTTACTGTACATAGACTGAATTCACCTTGGAATTCAGGTTCAATGGATTTACTTAAGTCTTTGTGATTTATATACTGGTCTCAGTTCTAGTAGAAGTTAGCTAGGCTTCTGAAGTTTAGTCAGAAACACTAGAGTTACTTAGATATCATTACTAAGACTCAGAAGAATGTGTGTATAGAGGGGGGACTTGATTCTTATATCAAGGACTGAATTAAAACTGCTTTATTTCAGATAGAAATTGGGGGGTATTTATATAAGTTGGTCTGTGATTTCTGACTAAGTATAGTGATTAATTTGATAACTATAGTGAGATTTGTGATCATGACCTTTGTTAGATAGTCTGTGGTAAAAAACACTTTATGATCAGGATCTCAATTACTAAGCAATGATTAGCTGCTATAGCAATAGTTACTATAGTACTGATTGTTGGGGATAAGCTGGATATAATTTTCTGCATCATTTCATATCATTTATTATATTCATTGTTCATATACATATTACACTCAATTATATTGCTAGGTCATGTGATCACTTGCCATATCTTGTCTGTTTATATATTCATTCATTCTATTACATCTTTTCTCTCTTAAAAATCAACATTCTTGTTGATTTGAAAATTGAGAACTAGGGGAGAGATAGGTAGAGAATCTTCCTCAGTATTATTGTCTTCTTCTCCTATAGCTGGAGGAGTGGTTGCTGATGGTTCAATGTCCAGAGTAGAAAAGTCAATGAGGTCTGCAAATGATTCTTGAACTGATATAGGTATTGAGATAGGGGTTCTCCATCTAATGCAGTTGGAACCATCTAAGTAGGGTTCTTAATCCTCATACCTAGGGATATGTATCTTTTGGATGGGCAGTCCTTCAAAGAGATCAGAGAGACCTTAGAGCCATTGGTCTGAGTTGTTATTTAGGAGGAGACTCTAGTGGGGTTTGCAGTTAGTAGACTTGAGGGTAATCCAGGAGTTGGCTTCTTGGGCTACCTTAATCTCTAGCTTATCAATCTTGGGGAAGAAGAGGTTCTAAAAGTCCTTCAGTTGTATATAGTTGAGGTTGGAGATTGCAAAAGGTGTATAGCACATAATTTGATAGACCTTCTTGACTAGTCTTTACTTATACTTATCCAAGTTGGTCCAGTCTGAGACCTGGTCAGTGGGTAGGTCATTCATACATTAAAGAAGTTGATGGCTAATTTTATATTCATGTCAGATTTCTAGATAGCTGGTAGCAAGGTAGACCCTTTCAATGACTTCACAGCAGTTGAGAACATAATGTCCTAGGTTCTAGCTGGAGAGGTTAAGAGCCTCAGAGTAGTGGTTCCTTCTTTGGATAGCAATCTGGATGTATTCAAAGAGGTGGTCAACCTGGCTTAAGAGGGGCTGGCTATGGCAGACAGTTTGGTGGTAGGTAGCAGGAATTCTTATCTTGTCTTTTCTTTAGAGAGGAGAGGGGGAGATAAGAGTTGTAGTGTATTCATGTCTTGAGTATTTATACTTATTTGCCTATCTGGTGTGACTTTGATTTGATTATGCTTTCTAGCAGAATGTATAATCTATTGCTATAAGTGAGACATATGCTAGTTATATGAGAAAATTCTGATTTCAAAGATATTGCCACTTACAGTTATAGTTATACAGGGTTGACAGATCTTACTCCTCTTTTTTTTTATCTGATTGGTATATTTGCAAGGACTGGTTATTCTTGTCTAGGGTGAGGGCTCTCATTATCACAGCTGGGGATTTGAATCTCTCAGAAATAGTATTTCTTATAATCTGAGGCAATTTCTAGTAACAATATCTATCATATGGATAGACTTAGATTGGTTTCAATATTGTTGGCTTTTCTATATAAAGTATCTATCATCATCTAGTAGAGATGATACAAATAGTATGAAATAGAGTTATTCAAATGTATTTTACTATACTATATTAGGTTGTTCTTCACCTGAGTATCTTTCTTGTTGATTAGATATAGTATTCCTTTTTCTGTTAATATTTGGTATTGTATATTCTAGATAAATATATATTGTCTTTTTTCTTTGCTATATGCTCTAAGCTTTAAAACTGTAGTTTCTTTCTTTGCTGGGGAGTGAGTGTTTCCATATAGTCCTGGAGGGCTTTGTGTATATTCTCCAGAGCTTCTTCTTTTTCTCAGGTGGCATCATGGGTGGGGTAATTCTTCCACTTGATAAGGAAAAACTACTTGACTATTTTGGAATATTTGTAGACCTTGTGATCAGGTACTTCCTTAATTTTAAATTCCTCATAATTATTGATCCTAATTGGGGGTGGTGGTGGAACTATATACTCAGAAAAGGAGTTCTTATAGTAGTCCACCAATTGGCTGATATGGAATACTGGGTGTACTTGAATATTGTAAGAAAGTTATAACTTGTAGTTGACTTTGCTGATTTTTTCCACAATCTTATATGGTCCAATTCTTCTAGTATAGAGTTTCTTAGCTGATTGTTATATCAGGATGTCTGGACAGAGATGGTCTGTTCTAAGCATGACCATGTCACCAATATTATAGGAGACTTCTCTTTGCTTCAAGTTTACATACTTGGCTTAGTAGTTCTGTGCTTCTATAAGAGCATCTTTTATTATTTGGATAAGATTAGAAATAGTCTTGGCCAAATCTCAGGCTGCTGGGACTGCTGATTTTGCAGTAGTGCTCAGGGTTCTTGGGTGTTGACCATGGTTCAGAAAGAATGAAGTCTTCTTTGTAGAGGTTTACTAGCTATTGTTATAGACAAACTTGATATGAGCTAGGTACTTGTTCTAATTAGTCTGGAGGTGGTAGGCAGTGGAGAACTTCAGCTTGGTTCTATGGAGAGAGAAGAATGCCTTCTAGAAGTTACTTATAAACTTGATATCTCAGTCAGATACAATGATACTAGGTATACTATATAGCCTGAATACTTAGTTGATCAATATTTCTATATAATCAATGTTTAAATCTGAAATATATATATATATATATATGTCTTATTTAAGAAGTCCAAAAAAGGAAAGAGGTATAAAAAAGAGAAAGGACTATAAAGTCCAGCCCAGCCCAGTAGAAGTAAGTATGGAAAAAAAAGGAAAACCAAAGAGAGAGATAGTGGGTGGGAAAAAGGAGATGAGTGGTAGAGTGAACAAGTGGTAAAGTGGATAATAGAGTTATTCCACTAAGTGTCTAATGTGTAAGCAGTGTATGTCTATCTTAGGTACTAGCTAGCATATATGAATTACATAGAGGCACAAAATGTCTTTGATGCTAAATATCTAGAACCAGTATATGTATGCAATGTAAGATCTCTCTGCTCACTCCTAACCTGTGACTGTAAGTAACTAATTGATGCATATCCATTGACTCATAATCTTGATTGATATTACCTATGGAAAATCTCAGCAATCTCTAGTACTGTGGTAGTGGTCTTAGTGGATGCAAAATAGGCTTATTTGCTTAGACAGTCCACAAATACTACAATGACATCCCATCCTGCCTTGATCTTGGGGAGCTGGACAATGAAGTCTATTGCATTCTAATCTGGGATAGGCAGAGATTGCAGAAGTCCTACAGATAGCTTATTACTGCTCTTAAATATTTAACACATCTTGTATGATTACAAAGTCTTTGATATCCTTGGTTATCTTTGACCAGTAGAACTCTCTTGAGAGGAGATTGTAGGTCTTTTTGAAATCAAAATATCCTACTGCAGGAGTATCATGGAGTTCCTGTATGATCTTAAGTTACAGAGTATTATTATTGGGTACAACTACTCTGTCATAGTCACTGTAGCTAAGTTCATCATAGTAAGTAAATCTCTTGGACATTTGCCTCATGGGTTCTGGGACCTTGGCCTCTGGGTCTTGATAGAATTGAAGGAATTTTACCAGAGAGCTGTCCTGTTGGTAGCTATTCTTGATCATCTTTGTAAGGTCTCCAATTATCTTGACTATGAAGACAAGTTCATTTTCTATATACCTGGAGAAACCATCAGCCATGCAGTTGGTTTTGCCTGAGATATACTTGATTTCTATATCAAAGTTGGTAATGATTTCCATCCAGTGAGCTTATCTGTAGATCAGTATGAGCTATGTATAAATATACCACAGAGCATAGTAATTAGTATAGGCTACAAATAATTGTTCTAGGAGGAAATAGCACCATTCCTAGAGTATAGTAACATTGGCCAGAAGTACCTTCTCATGGGTAGTATATTGAGTCTCAGCTGGCTTGAGCTTTTGAGAAAGGTAGGCCACTAGGTAATCTTCTTGGCTAAGTACTACCCCAATGACAATATTAAAGGCATCTGTAGTCAGAGTAATTGGCCTAGTAGAGTTAGGTGTAATTAACACTAGGGCCTCAGTAAGGAGTCTCTTGAGATGGTCCATAGCTGGGGTATACTTAAGGGTCTATTTGGTCTTGATGTTCACTCCTTTGTGGGCCAGGCTGATCAGTGGGGCTATAATAGCAGAGTATTCTTAGATGAACCTTTGGTAGTAGTCAGCAATATCCAGAAAGTACTGGATTAGCTTGAGGGTAGTGGGGATGAGAATATCCTTAGGGTGGATACCTTTTGGAGGTCTATATTGGTACCTTCAGCAGAGATGATATATTCTAGGTGCTCAATCTAATCTTGATAGAACTTACACTTACTCATCTTAGTATAGAGCTAGTATTCTCACAGAAGGATTAGTATCTGCCTGAGGTAAATGTAGTATAACTCTACTGTTTCACTATAGATTAGTATATCATCAATATATACAAGAATACAAATATTAAAGAGTAGTCCAAAGATATTATTCATCAGGTACTGGAATATTGCTAGTGTATTGGTCAAACCAAAAGACATAACTTGGAACTAGTAATATCTAAACTACATCCAGAAAGCTGTCTTTTCAATATCCTTTTTATCAATGAGAATCTGATGGTAGCCATTTCACAAGTCTAGTAGAGAAAAGATCTTGGCCTTAAAGATTTGGTACAACAACTTATCAATCCTAGACAAGATATACTGGTTTTTAACAGTAATCTTATTGAGGGCTCTGTAGTCAATATATATTCACAGAGAGCCATCCTTTTTCTTAACAAACAGAATGGAAACTCCAAATAGAGAGTAGCTAAATTCAATATATCTTTGGACCAATAGTTTGGTTAACTCATCCTTGAGGGTCTTGAGTTTAGATTGGGTCAGTTGATAGATACTCTTATATAGAGGTTCAGATCCTAGAATGAGATCAATTCTATGTTAGATTTGGCACTTGAGTGGAAGTCCTTGAGGATCCTGGAATTCATCTTGAAATTTCTTAAACAGTTCTTGAGCTTCTGCTAGGATTGGGCTACTTGGGGCTTCAGTAACTTATTGTATAGTATAGATGAAGTAAGTATTTTCTTTTTTACAGAAGAGTCTCTTCATTTGAATGGTAGAGATGATTTTAATTCCTTGATAGTTGGTATCTTCCTGAGGTATCAGGGTGATCTTTCTGCCTTTATGAGTTAGATTAACCTCATTAATTCTCTAGTTGATGTTTAGGTTGTATTGGGTCAACCAGGTTTTTCCTAGAATAATGTCTTGTCCTGGGAGGTCTATAATACTGAAGTCCAATTTTTCTTAATATTTGCCAATTCTGAGCAATAGGTCTTTACAGATCTTGATCAATGGTATAGTCTTATTATTACCAAATGTAACACTCCTCTTCTTGGTAGCTGGTCTGCTTTGGGCTCTAATCCTCTTAGCTGTTTTGATGCTGATATAGTTTCTAGTAGCACTACTGTTAAGTAAGACATTGATATTCTGTCTGTGAACTTGGCTTATGAACTTGATGCAACTATCCTCCTTCTTGATGGTGTTGAGTTCTTTATCCTCATTATTATCCCAATTGCTGTCAGTCTCCTTGAAGTCAGTTTCTCCCCATCTTTCATAAGTAGGATAGTCTTGTTTGGATTCCTCAGTCTGTTGAGCTTGGTGTTTCTTGGATTGGATTTTGAGAACTTTGGAGAGATATGCATGGCATTCACCAATATGTTCTATACAGTACATTCAAATAGAATGAGGGCATTATCTACTTGGTGCATAACTATCTACAATTCTCTTATACCAGTTTTCATTATCTTTCTTCATGATAGTAACCTTTTGACTAAAAGATTTGTTGGTTGATCCAAACCCTTTCTTGCCATAGTATCTGGAAGAGCTTGGAAACTTCTTCAATAGTGAGATCTTGATGGATTTCTTTAATAATTACTTAGATAATTCTTTGGCCTGCTCTGACTTCAAATGATGTATCTCTAAAATTTCACAAGATAACCTGGATTTCACTAGTAAATCCTTGGTCAACTACTCCTCCTCCTAGCCCAATATTGAATTCTTTAGCCAGGCTACTTTGCTCAGCAAGGCAGATATATGTATGTTTCTTTGGAGACTTGTATTATAATCTCTGTTCACACTATAGCATTGGTACTTGGTAGTATGGTAAGGTCTTGACTACTGTAGAGATCATATCTTGTATCAGTGAGATGAGCCTTAGTGGAAATAGTAGCCTTGTACCATATCTTCTGCATTTTGATGACATTCTTAGGGTTCTTCTTTTCTGGGCCTTCTCCAATAACAGTGATGTTCTGGTTACTGGGTTTGTCTGATCTGTTTCTCTTTTCAGAATATCTAACTGAGATATATCCTATCTTTCTGCAAATGAAACACAATCCTTTTTTGTAAAGCTGCTTCTTTTCATCCTCAGTAGAAGGTCTTGGTTCTCTGGTGTTTTTCTGGTTCTTTTGATCATTTCTTTAATTATTTCTTTACTCATTCCTTCTGGTAGAATTTCTTCTATCTTGGTTATCCTTCTTATGTTCTAGATTTTATGAGGTCTATATAGCAAGAATTTCACAGACTCTTCTTTATACTTGGGCAAAATACTATAAGTAGTGGTGATATCCTTGGGGAAGGCCTTGTTTCTTAATCTTCTGGGTGAGCCAATCTGGTAGAGCTGTAAAGAGATGGTTGGCTCTGGTACTATTGATAGCTAAATTGTTTTTCTAGTAAGTAAGTCCAATGGTTTTGAGGTAGGCATCAATTCTGGTGGCAAAGGTTTCTAGATCCTCTTCACTATTCTTATGGAACCTTATCTGGGCTAATTTGTTCTAAGTTTCTTATATATAGGCTGTATTTCAGAATTTGATCAGTAGCAGGACCTTAAGTCCTGGGCCTACTATATAGTCATCCCAACCTAGTCAGTTATTTTTAGATACTTGGTCTGTAATTTGAGAGTGGTCTTCTCAGGTTACTGGGTGTTCTTCCAAGATATACCAGAAATCAGCTGCTCTTCTAGTAAAGAATGTGGCTACTGTTTTCACTTATACTGCTGATATGGCAAACAACTGTTGAAGAATGTTGTTCTGGTTATTGGTGAGCATTCCTGTAGGTACTTGATTATTATTCTATTGATTTGCTCAGTAACCTATGTTAACTATATTGATGAAGGTTTCAATGTTGCTGTTTTTTCTACTGAATGTGGGGATTTGCAAGGTCTTGGTTAGTTTGTTCTGTTCAGTAATTCTTCTTACTATCTCTGCTAGTGTGGCTAGCTAGGTAGTCAGTGCTGTAATGTTTGTATCTACCATTGTATTTGTATTGACTATTGGTAGTAGTCCTGTTGGGGTAGATTCTCCTGAAGATTGTTCTGCCTGATGAGATTATATTGCTATATGACTTAGGGTTACTTAATTTCTAGAGGTTAGATCCAATAGTCCTGTAAGAGAGGGTAAATCTGTAATAACTCTCACTTCTACCCCTCTCTTATCCTTTGGATAATTAGAGAAGTAAGACTATTACTTAGGGACTTAGTACACAATGTGTACCAAGAAGCCTTCAGTTTGAGGAAGTGCTCACTTATAAGTAGTTGTAGTGGCAGTGCCTTCTATTTCAAAGGTCTTTCTCTTTTACCCTATTTTGAGGGTCTTGTTCTTTGCTGTATACAGACTGAATTCACCTTGGAATTCAGGTTCAATAGGTTTACTTAAGTCTTTAGAGATTTATATACCAGTCTCAGTTCTGGCAGAAGTTAGCTAGGCTTCTAGAGTTTAGTCAAAAACACTAGAGTCATTTAGGTGTTATTACTAAGACTCAGGGGAATGTGTGTGTGTGGGGGGGGACTTGATTCTTGTATCAAGAACTGAACTAAAACTGCTTTATTTCAGATAGAAACTGGGGGATATTTATACAAGTTGGTCTGTGATTTCTGACTAAGTATGAGTAACTAATTTGGTAACTATATGAGGTTTGTGATTGTGACCTTTGTTAGATGGTTTTTGGCAAAAACAACTTTGTAATCAAGACCTCAATTACTAGGCAATGATCAGCTGCTGTGGCAATAATTGCTGCAGTGCCGATTGTTGTAGATAAGCTGGATATTGTTTTTCATGTCATTTTCGCATCATTTGTCATTCATCATTTACAATATTGTATGTCATACTTCATTCATATGATGACATCATCACTTGCTGGGTCACATGATCACTCATCATGTCTCGTCTATTCACTCATTCATTCTATTACATCCTTCCCTCTTTAGAAATCAATGTCCTCATTGATTTGGAAATTGAGAACCAGGAGAGAGGAAGGTAGAGAATCAGGGTTATTACCATCTTCTTCAGTAGCAAAGAGGGTGGTTGCTGATGGCTTGCTTTCCAGGGTAGAGAAGTTAATGAGGTCTGCAAATAGTTCTCACATTGAGATAGATGCTGGTGTAGGGGTTCTCCATCTGATGCAGTTGGGTCCATCTAAGTAGGGTTCTTGATCCTCATATCTGGAGATATCCATTCAGATAGAGGGTCCTTCAAAGAGGTCAGAGAGGCCTTGGAGCCATTGATCAGGGTTGTCATTCAGGAGGGAGCTCCAGTAGGGTTTGTAGTCAGTAGACTTGAGAGAGATCCAGGAGTTGACTTCTTGGGCTACCTTGATCTCTAGTTCATCAACCTCAGGAAAAGAGAAGTTCTGGAAATCCTTCAGTTGGACATAGTTGAGGTTGGAGATTGCAAAGAGTATATGGCATATAATTTGATGGACCTTCTTAGCAAGTCTTTGCTTGTATCTATCCAGGTGGGTCCAGTCAGAGACCTGGTCAGTGGGTAGGCCATTTGTATGTTAGAGAAGCTGGTGACTGATTTCATATTTATACCAGATTTCTAGATGGCTGGTAGCAAGGTAGGCCCTTTTGATAAGTTCTTGGCAGTTAAGGACATACTGCCCTAGGTCCAGGCTGGAGAGGTTAAGGGCCTCAGAGTGGTAGTTCCTTCCTTGGATAGCAACCTGGATGTGTCCAAAGAGGCAGTCAACCTGGCTTGGGAGGGGCTAGCTATGGTAGGCAGTTTGGTGGTAGGTAGTAGGCATTCTTGTCTTGTTTTTTCTTTGTGAGAAGAGGGGGATAAGAGTTGTAGGGTATTCTTGCCTTGGGTATTTATACTTATTCACCTATCTGGTGTAACCTTCTTTCAGTCATGCTTTCCAGCAAAATGTGTGACCTATTGCTGTAAGCAGAACATGTGCTGGTCATATGAGAAAATCCTGATTTCAAAGCTATCATTACTTGTAGTTGTGGTTACACAGGGTTAACAGGTCTTGGTCCACTTTTTTTTTGTCTGGTTGGCACATTTTGCAAGGACTGGCCATCCTTGTCTAGGGTGAGGGCTCTCATTGTCATGGCTGGGGGTTTGAACCTCTTGGAAATAGACTTTCTTGTAATCCAAGGCAATTCCTAGTAATAATATCTATCATGTGGATGGACTTAGACTGGTTTTGACATCATTGGCTTTCCTAAGTTCCATATGAAGTGTCTGTTATCATTCAGTGGAGATGACACAGATAGCATAAAATGGAGTTGTTCAAATATGTTTTGCTATATTGTACTAGATTGTCCTTTTGCTAGAACATCCTCTTATTAGTTATCCATAGTGTTCCTTTTTTCACAATGTTTGGTAATATGTCTTTGGGTAAATTATGTGGTATTCTTCTGCTCACTGTGTGCTCCAATTCTTAGAGCTGCAGTTTCTTCCTTTGCTGGAGAGTAAGTGTTTCCATGTAGTCCTGGAGAGCTTCATGTACATTCTTCAGGGCTTCTTCTTTTTCCTAGGTGGCATCATGGGTGGGGTAACCCTTCCACTTGATCAGGAAAAACTGCTTAACTATTTTGGGGTATTTGTGGACCTTGTGGTCAAGTACTTCCTCAATTTTGAATTCCTCATGATCATTGATCCTAAATGGGAGTAGTGGTGGGACTATATGCTTGGAGAATGGGTTCTCATGGTAGTCCACCAATTGGCTGATATGGAATACTGGGTGTACTTGAATATTGTGAAGAAGTTGCAACTTGTAGTTGACTTCGCTGACTTTTTCCACAATTTTGTATAGTCCAATTCTTCTAGCATGGAGTTTCTTAGCTGGTTGTTGTACCAGGGTGTCAGGGTGGAGGTGGTCTATTCTAAGCATGACCATGTTACTAATATTGTAGGAGGCTTCTCTTTGCTTCAGATTTGTATACTTGATCTAGTAGTCTTGTGCTTCTATGAGAGCATCTCTTGTCATTTAGGTAAGGTCAGAAATGGTCTTGGCCAGATCTTGGGCTACTGGGACTATTGATTTCACAGTAGTGCTTGGGGTCCTTGGGTGTTGAACATGGTTCAGAAAGAATGGAGTCTTCTTTGTAGAGGTTTGCTAACTGTTATTGTAGGCAAACTCAGAATGAACTAGGTACTTGTCCCAATTATTTTACTTGTAACAGTAGAAAATGCTAAGCATCTGTTTGAGAGTCCAGTTGGTTCACTCAGTTTGACCATCAGTCTGAGAGTAGTAGGCAGTAGAGAACTTCAGCTTAGTTCTATAGAGGGAGAAGAATGCCTTCCAGAAGTTGCTTATGAACTTGGCATCTTGGTCAGATACAATAGTACTGGGCATGCCATGTAGCCTGAATACTTGATTGAGGAAAATCTCAGCAATCTCTGGTACTGTAGCAGTGGTCTTGGTGGGTGCAAAGTGGGCTTATTTGCTTAGACAGTCCATGAATATCATGATGATATTTCATCTTGCCTTGGTCTTGGGGAGTTGGACAATGAAGTCCATTACAAGAGAGTGTGAGGTACTGGGGGACTTTTGGCAGGCTATTGGGGATCACTTGGGGGTAAGATGTAGGGGAGATGAAGTATGGAGGTGGTGGGAGGACTTGAGGGATCAATTGGTAGGGGGGGTAGAAAAGGCATAACTTACCCTAGGCTAGGCTTTGGCTATTTGGGTGAGACTGGCCAGTCACTGACTATTTGTTTTTGAGGATAGGAGGAGACAGGGCTTGGGAGACTGGTTGTTGTGGTGGCATAGTCTTATGGAAGATACCTTGACAGACTGGTGGCTTGGTTGGGGGCTGCAGGGTGGTCAGAGGTGCTGCTTGGTGGAGAAAATCTGTGGACAGAGTGGGGGGAGAGTTGGAGTAGTGGGTGAGAGGGTGATCTTTATTCGTGAGGAGGTGGGGAGGGGCTCCCCTATGGGGAATGGATAGTGGATAGTGATACTGTATACTTATTTATAGACTGGTAATAAAGATAGAGTCCAAGTAACTATAAAAAAAAAAAAAAAAAAAAATATAGATGATTCTAATATCTATTCTGTAAATTTTGAAGAATACCTATACTATCTAGAAGAATTCTTTCAGCTCACCTATAAGAACTATCTGAAACTCAATACTAAAAATACAACTTTGGAAAACAGAAACTCAAATTTCTTAGATTTATTATTTCTAAAGAAGGAATCTATACAAATCTAAAAAAAACTAAAAAGATCAACAACTGGTCAGTATTCAAGACTTAGAAGGAAATACTATTATTTCTGATATTAGTATTCTACTATAGAAGATTTATCAAAGACTTTATCTAAATTACCACTCTAATCTGAACCATTCTCAAGAAAGAAGTACTATATAAATAGATAGAATCACAAGAACTAGCCTTCAGAGAACTCAAGTACTGCATGACTATAGTATTAATTCTTATGTAACCCAATCTATAGAAGTCATTTATCTTATATATAGATATCTCTAAAGATAGTCTTAGAGCAGTTTTAGTCTAAGAAGAACCTGATCAGCAATACTATATAATAGCTTATATAAGTTAAGCTACCAACTAGTAGCAAATTAATTATAATAGTACTAAACTAAAATGTCTTATAGTTATATAAGCAGTTAATCTGTTTAAATATTATTTTATTAGAAAAAGATTCACTCTGATAACTGATCATACTGCTCTTAAATAACTATTTAACTATAATAAATCTACTGAAATCCTTGTCCACTAGATCCTTATCTTATAGGATTACAAAATCACCATTATTCATAAGATAGGAAAGTCTACAACAATATTGATATACTTTTCTATTAATCCTAATAAATTAGAAGAATGGTGTGCTAAGAAATCATATTCTAAAGGAAGTTCCAAAGACTACTAAAGCATAAGAAGATCTCATCTGATAAGAATATCAGAAAGCTTACTAAGGATAAGCAAATATAGAGAAAAAACTATAAATAATAAGTCAATAATAGCCTTATCTCAGAACATAAGTCAAAGACATATGTACTTAAGAAATGTGATATCTATCAGAAGTACTAAGAAAGGAAGAACTACTAAGTACTACTACAAGTAATCACACCACTAGTTCATATCTTTCAAGATAGAGAGTAGATGTTATTAGACCCCTACTAGTTATACTAAAAAGAAATAAATATATCTTAGTATTTATAGAATATCTAACCAAATGGTCTGAAGCTTTTCCAGTAGAAATTACTGATGTCTTGATCATTGTTGGCCTTCTCTATAATCTCACACTCAAATATAGACCTCTAGAAGAACTTATTTCTAACTGAGATATAGAATTTATCAATAATAAATTATAAGTTATATCTGAATTCACAAGATCCACCTCAAATAAACTATATCATATTATCCTCAAACTAATGGTATAACAGGAATGAATAAACCAGACCATTAAGAAAAAACTTGCTTAAGTTAATTCTACTAATTGGGATATCTACTTATCTGAGATCTTATGAGAATTTTGGAATACCCCTGTCACCTCCACCAAACAAAAGTCATTCAAGATAATATTTACTAAGAAAACCAGAACTACTGATCATAAGAACCTTAGAGATCTCTTCAAAAAAACAGAACAATTATATAATTAAGCCTAAGCTCAGATAATTAAGACCCAGGAAAGATATAAGAAGTACTATGACCAGAAGTAGAAATATCAGAAGATTAAGATTAGAGATCAAGTACTGGTCTAGAGAAGTATGATCAAAATGAACTTTGCTGCCAAACTGGAGCACAAATGAAAAGGACCTTATCTTGTACACAATATCAGAAGAATTAGTATCTATTTAAGAAGTATGGATAAATGCCCCCTGAGGACCCCAGTCCATATCAATTGCCTCAAGATATACTTACCACTCACACAATAAACCAGAGGATTGACCAGTCCCTCCAGACCCTTGTCCTCAGTTCCTTTCAAGCTCTATCAGTTCCTTTGTCTCAGTTCCAAGAAACTAATGGAACCCACCTTCAACAGATTCAGATACACCAAGGAAACCTTATCTTGGCAGAATGCCTACTGCAGATCCACCAACTGTAGGTCTACTACACAATCAGCCAACTACTGCAAAACCTTCCAGCCCCAGAACAGACCTACATCTGCAACACCAGGTGGTGGTTATGTCGAACTCATCGGCCCTTTTGGTGTAGTCTTCGATGGGCGGCGTAGGGTCACTGCTGGAATGTGGAGGATTGATATGATGTATGCGACGGGAGACTATGACAAAGGGACTTCATTAACAAGGCGGCGGGAAATCGTTCAGGGGTATGTGGAATTTTCGACGCATGGATAATGTGGATAATCATAGTTTTATAGATATTCACAAGAAAACGTGACATATTACCTGATCTCATATGAAAAATTATAATTAAAGCTCCGAAGAGACAATTTCCAATCCGAATACATGAGTACAAATCCACGTCATATGTTGCTGATCACATAGCATAACCTTTATAGAAACGAGATTTAAGAGGACCTTTCGGCTAACAACTAATGGTTGACCAGTAGTTAAACATTCTCCTACAGAAATTGTCCTAAAGTGGTTAATCATTTCTGGTGGCTCTGATCGTCGCACACGGTGCTCATTGTCCCAGTGGTCCAGCAGGTCAGCAGGTAATTAGGTTAAATAGATGCACGCACTAAGTGACTGATAATTATCCCCATCTCGTCCTCCAGTCCACAAACTTTTCGAGATTGCCAAAGCATTGTTTTTAATATCACTAAGTTTGAGCAATAACCTTGTATTAAAATCTTTATCTACTATACTGTGAAATAACAATACTTTTTTCTAATATTTAATCTATTTTACTACTTATTTACTTTGAAATATTAAAACATGATTATAGTATTATATAATATAAAATCAGAGGTAGATAATTAAATATTTTAAAAATCTGCCATTTACTCTACTTTTTTCTATCGTTTATTATCATATTATTGATCTCATCTGCCTAAAATAATTTAGTCTTCGTAATACTCAGCATACATATTTGCATATCTCAGGTTACATATTCGGGACTACTATGAATTCCATGATTGAAATCTTCCATCTAACCTCGACCGCTACATGGGCTTAATTTTTCTCGGAACAAAATTACATAAAGGTAAGATGAGTGTTCATCGCCTAAAACCTCGGCCTAAAACACTCGCACACAGAACAACACATGGACAACACACTGTTTTAAAGCCCCTCAATTTCCATAGTCAACCTCCAAAAAGGAGCAACCCTTCAAAGCCGCGATGCAACAACTGCGATAAGAGCCGGAAATACTGCGACAGGAAAGATCCTTGCTCTAGGTGCCGACATGGGGGAAAAGAATGCTCACATATCCGCTCCAAAGGGCCAAATGCATCGTCACCGTCATCGGAATCAGAGGCCAGGGTTGCGAAAAAGCAAAAGAAATTTAATACCGGCCAAGGTATGTCCATATACCTCTTATGTAATCTTCGAAACCTTAAAGAATGTCAACTTACTGAAAAAAATATTTTCTACCAGATATAATTACATACCAAGCAGCATCTAGCAATATAGATGAGGGTGATGTCGTGTGTGGCTGGAAACTGTCAGAATGGGCGGCGTTGTTGACTAATATCGAGGTGGTAAAGGCGCTGGTGGGACTTGAATACGGCAACAGCGATGGCTGCACCAGGAATGACATCATCATTGACGGCGAGACGGACAAGGAAATCAACACTCAGACGCCATTACACTGGGCTGCATCGAACGGTTATGTTGATGTGGTGAGATTACTTTTATCGAATTTCAGATGGACGTCAACACTAAAAGTTATCGCCTGTTGACACCATTACACTTGGCAGCAGAAAAGGGATATGTTGAAACCACAAGGCTTCTCATTCAATTCCAAGCTGACGTAAATGCAATGGACAGCTGGGGTCGGACACCACTATGCTTGACCGCGCAAAAAGGGCACGTTAATGTCGCAAAGCTGCTTCTTGAGAATGGCGCTAATGCAAACATGAACGCCAGGCTCAATTCCGAGGAATTGACACCACCACATTTGGTTGCACAGAATGGACACGTAGAAACAGCAAATTTGCTTCTTGAAAATGGCGCGGACGTGAACGCTAAGAACAACTGGAATCAGACGGCATTGTACTCAGCCGCGAAGAAGGGGTTCGTCGCGGTCGCAAAGCTGCTTCTTGACAAGGGTGCCGATGTGGACGCCAAGGACAATGAGAACTCAACACCTCCGCACTCTGCCACGCAAAACGGACACGTCGAGTTTGCAAAGCTGCTTTCAAAGGTGCAGATGTGAACGCCAAAGATGACGAAAATTGGACTCCACTGCATTGGACTGCGCAAAACGGTCACGTCGAGGTTGCAAAGGTGCTACTTGACAAGGGCGCCGACGTGACACTCTTCCACGGTCTTGCCAGTACCATTCAGGTTACACAACCTTTGGAAAGCACTTACAACATCGTTTTTGGAGAAAAGAGACTAACAACATGGCGACTGACAGGCAATCTGAGGTGCGTACTGGGCAGGGTGGCCCAAGTGCTTTTGACTGGCAGCAGGTGGGGAGGGGCCCAGGCCTGGGGGGGGGCATGAGGGGGCTGCTGGCAGGTGGATGTGGAAGGGGTGGAGGTAGTGGTGGAG